>JANHGL010023443.1:0-13065 GCA_024611195.1 Ceyx melanurus | reverse complement strand
ATGATCCTGCTCAGGCAGGGGAGTTGGACTAGATGATCTTCTAGGTCCCTTCCAGCCCCTAATTTCTGTGATTCTGTAATATATGGTAGCTACTGATCATTTAGATTTGGCAGTTTGGCAAGGTAGGGCCTGCTTGTTGAATTGCTTCACAATCTGTGCTGCTGTGCCCTGAAGGGCTTGGTCATGTCAGAGCAAAGCTCATGCCTGCTGATATAGAGGGGCACTCTTCACCACAGTCAGCAAGTGCCTGCCTGCAAGAAATTAAAGGTTAGCATGTAGTTAAGAGCTTTGCTGTAGCTGGGTAAGGATGCCCTGTGCTATACAGGCTTGAGCTCTGATCTGGTGTAAGTCTAGTACTCAAGGAGTCATATTCTGCTTTCATTTAACACTGATGTAAACTAGAATAATTCCAGTGAGATTAGTGGCATTACTTTATCTTATACCACTGTGCAATAATACCAGTACTTGATTGCATTAACTGTTTCTTATTGTATTCTTGCACTTCTGGGGATACCTTTGCCAGAAACTCTAAATTTCTGCAGAACTGTCTATTATTTGGGGCAACTGAGAGATTTCCATCTCTCTAATATTAATTTCTAGGCTTCTATCAGAATGGCCCTGGGGAAACAGCTTTCAATCTTTTTCTACAGAGATATTGATAAAATCCTTAATATGTATACTGCTTTTCTTTTCAGTGCTTGAACTGAATACACTTATAAAGTAGATATTACTTTAACCTGAAAAATAATTCCCCACCAGCGTCCATACTGTTGTTCCCATGGCTTAACTGGGATGCTGTTCCTTTTCCCTAGTAACAGTTTTGGTTATAGAAGGTGTTGAACCAAAGAGATCTTAAGACATCTAGTGGCTTACAGGGAAAACTGCATCTTCATGTCGGAGGTTTGGGGATGAACTCGCAGCACGAATACGTGAGAAGACAAGAAGTGCTGGGGAGGAAACGTGTGACCAACCGATTCCAACCCTGGTCAGCAGCGAGTCTTTGGCCTCAGTCACAGAAGTTCAGCCTCTTAAAAGCTCTTCATGCGGTGTTGCCCAACCTCCATCATCACCATCAGATGACAACGACGGGTACCAGATTGGAGGAATGCAGGAATGTGTTGGTTTGCCTTCTGTCTCTGTTCACAGACTGCAATTAGAAGAGACACATCCTAACGGGGCAGTAACAATGGAGGACTAGCCTTGTGATTAGTGGGGTACAAAGTCAAATGTGTATTTCTGCCTTAGTTTTCCTTGCATGATTAATGGCATATATTAAAAAAAAAAAAAAAAAAAAAAGTGTTTACAATATGAAACACTGCTTACTCCCACAAGAGCTGTTTCTGAATACAGAAGCACAGGAAATGGAGTGTAGCTGCCGTAGTCACATGCACCATTCATATTCTTATTCTTCTCCATATAAGTGCAAATAGCTTGGCTAACAGCGATTATTTTGTAGACTGTTAAGCTCTTTTCTAAGGGTATTGTTGTATGGCCTAAAGCTAGACTACAAGGGACTTCTTTTTAAACACTGCATCTTGCAGGCAACAGTTAAAATTTAAGCTTCCAGAGGGCTCAGCTGAGATCAGAGCTTTGCTGTGCCAAGCATTGAGTAAATATATAAAAGAGAGCCCCAGGTCTAAATTAAAATTCTGAAAGAAAGTGAGGTAAAAGGAAAAGCAATTCATGTGTAGAAACGGACATTTTAGAACAAGGAAATAACACAGGACAGAGATGAGCAGGGAGGACAAATAAATAAATGGAAATAAATTGTCATCTCCGTGTCCGTCACCTCTCCAGGTTCTCCAGAACTCCTCTTGCTTGAACTGGTGCCCTCTGTTTTTGTAGTATAGATAAAGCACAGACTCTCTGATTTAAATGCCATAGCTGGAAAAGCAACAAGTACACTTCTCTCTTGATTGTAAACTAGATCTATACACTTTAAGAAGCATTTTATTAAGGTTGCAACTTCGTAGTGAAATGTTAAAGTGGCAGAATGATGGCAGTACACAGAATTTTAGTGCAGTCCTCATGTCTATTATGGCATATTTCAGTTCCTTGATTACATGATATTTTTCTCAGCAGCCTCCTGACACATTGCAGACCTGGGCTGAACTGATCATCAAAATTATGCATGGTAACTAGCAGGGAAGCTGTCAGCTACTGGAGAGATCTATAATGAATTCAGTAACACCAGCAAAAATGAGAAGTCTGTAGTTCAGCTGATCAAGGTTATTGTTAAGATCAGTGTGTACACATTTCCAAAACTGCATGTTTCAGAACCTCTCTAAAGCTGACAGGGAAGACCTATACTAAAGAAGTGATCAATGTTCTTGCTAGACAGTGAATAGTGTAATATGTAAACATATTTAGAGCCCCTTAGGAACTGCACCATGCAGTGACAGAACAGTTTCCCTGTAAAGGAAGTCATGAGCAGTATACATTGGATTCTAGCTACCAGATTAAATGCTGTTGGTCATTGTTTGCCCAGGAGCATACCAATGCTGTGCTGCTTGGTGTTTGCCATTGCCAAAGTAAAAATATCTAAATGGTGGTGCTGGTGTAGATTAAACTATGTGACAAGGAAGACCAAAGATGCTAAGAAAGGTAGCAAAGTAAAGGTGAGTAGTGATGGCTAATTCTGCCATTTAAATAAGCAGCATATTTTTTAGAACAAGAAGAAATGGCCTGAAGTTAAACCACGGGAGGTTCAGGCTGGATATTAGGAAGAGTTTATTTACTGAAAGGTTTTTTCAGGCATTGGAATGGCCTGCCCGGGGAGGTGGTGCTGTCGCCATCCCTGGAAGTGTTTAAAAGCCAGATAGATGTTGTGCTTAGGGATGTGGTTCAGTGGTTTTGATAGGGCTAGGAATAAGGTTGCTCTTGATGATTTTGAAGGTCTCTTCCAGATGGAACTATTCTACAATTCTATGATTTTTATCAATCACACAGAGCTGGTTCAGGAAAAAAATGTCTATGAATGTTTAAACATGTACTCAACAGGGCAATTTCTTATTCCTTATGGGAGGAGAGGTTGTTTATATACATATGAACATTAACTTTTCCATAAGATTATGAAAACAAGCATCACAGAAAAGGACCCCTACATGGCTTTGTTAGAATAGGTTAACCAAGATCCATTTCTTCAACAAAACTGTTTTGCCATTTTTTCTTGTAAAAGTGTTACCTTCTGACACTTTTTGCCTCCTCTGGAATATACAAAACTCCTGCTAATAGCATGGAGAAAATGGGATTGTAAGAGTGGGATCACAATGTTTTCTACAATTGCATTAAAAAAAAAAAAAAGATTGCTTAAGTCCCCACGGCAGAACCTAGAGACAGGTCAGTATTTCTTGATGGCAGGCGAATTGACTGGCTCTACACATACATGCTACCTGCTTCAGAGGACATGAGGCCTGCTGATACATATATCTTTTAGGGAAATCAGGTAGCTATTGCTTATTTTTATTTATTTTTCCAAAAGCTTAGTGACATTCAGGGTGTCAGTCTGACTATTGATCTATAGGGCAAGGATTCTCATAGAATAAAGAGACCTTCAAGATCATCAAGTCTAGCCATTAACCCTACACTGCCAGGGTCTCTAAACCTTGTCCCCCAGCACCACATCTACACGGTTCTTAAACACCTCCAGGGATGGGGACTCAACCACCTCCCTGGGCAGCCCATTCCAATGACTAACCACCCTCTCTGTAAAGAAATTCTTCCTGATATCTAACCTAAATTTCCCTTGGTGCAACTTGAAGCCATTCCCCCTCGTCCTGTCATCTTTAACTAAGGCGAAGAGGTCGACCCCCACCTCCCTATAACTTCCCTTCAGGTAGTTGTAGAGAGATTCTGTACAGTTCTGTGGCATCAACTTATTCCAAAAACTAGCCAGTTAATCCCCTTACTAAAACTTCCTTCTTTGCTCTCGAAGAATAAAAAAATTTTATTGAAAGTACTGAAAGGAAAATAAGATGTTTCAGCAGAGCTGAGTGTCAAAACTCTTTGGTTCTCTCCCGATTGCACTCTGATTTGCTATATTACCTTACAAATAAGGTGGTTAGATCTCCCTGAGCCTTGCTTGCTTCTGCTCTGTAAAATGGAGGTAATTAAAAACATCTGCCTCATGGGAATGCCTTACACTGATACTTAATGGATTAACATTTGTAAAGCTCTTTGAAAGCCTTAGATGTGGGTCTGTATAGAAATTCAAAGCACTGTTATCTTGCAGGATAAATAGGCATTTCTCAAGGCTGATCTTGCTTTATTCACAATATGTGACAGATTATAAAATATGGGGATAGAAACATCACTAATTCAGATAAAGCAAAGCCTGCTGGCTTGCTTGTGCTCCTAAAAATATCATATTGTCTTCAACATCTGCTTATATCTTAACCTGAGAGTGAAATTCCCAGTCCATGCAAGGGTAACCTAGGACTTAATGACACAATTGCGTATTTTTATTTTTTTTTTTCTAAATGATTTGATGTGTTGGAGAAAAGGCATATTCTAGTCAAAAATCCAGACCAAATAGGTGTTTTTACACAATGGACAGGCTAAAAGAAAACAGCTTTAGCAGACCTTCTCTCCATGGCTGTGGAATGATGTCATCTTTTTATCTAAAAGTGATGTCCCTTCCTAGTCCATGCACCAAGTACAATTCTAGCTCTAGCCATCAAAGTTGTCCCTTGGTTCTGACACTAAGGGTTTGTACCCCCTAGAGATAAGGGATAAAAAGTCTAACCCTAGTTTTGTTTGTGTGTAGATTGTCTTCTGAACTGAGAATAGGGAGACTTTCACACAAACTCTGAGTTTTCACACAAGTAACTGAGACCTCCCACCAGGTAAAATAACCAGTAAAGCCAAGGTCCTAACACACATCAGATCTCACAACTACAAAACTACCTCCCCTTACCCCCTTTCCTTTGTTGTGAGCAGGGGAAAAAAAAAAAGTTAAAAAAACAACAACAAAATACCAAAACCAAAAAAGCTTGTTACCCTCTGGCATTCAGGCTGAGAAAATAACTATAATAAATTCTTCAAAAATTTGATTTTGTTTTCATACTTAGAAAAAAAAAAAAAAAGACATGAGCTCTTCCCTGCACCAGTACAGGTTAGGGGTTGATCTGCTAGAAAGAAGCTCCATGGAGAAGGACCTGGGAGTCCTGGTGAACAACAGGTTAAACATGAACCAACAGTATGTTATTGTGGCCAAGAAGACCAATGGTATCCTGGGGTGCATAAACAAAAGTGTGCCCACCAGGTCAAGGGAGGTTCTTTTTCCCCCCTCTACTCTGCCCTAGTGAGGCAGCTCTGGACTATTGTGTCCAGTTCTGGGCTTCCCTGCTCAATATAGAATGGAAACTACTGGAGAATCTAATAGAGGGATACAAACATGTTTAGGCGACTTGAGTATCTCTCTAATGAGGAAAAGGCTTGAGAGACAAATGACTCTTTAGCCTAGAGAAGGAAAGACTGAGGGTGGATTTTATCAATGCCTGCTAGTGTCTGGAGGGTGGGTGTCAAGAGAATAGTGGCCAGTCTCTTTTAAACGGGGTCCCATAATAGGACAAAGGACAATGGGCACAAACCAGAACACATGAATTTCTATCTAAACTTGAGGAGAAACCTCTTTACTGTAGAGTGATAGAGAACTGCAACAGGCTGCCCAGAGAGTTTGTAGAGTCTCCTTCTCAGGAAACTTTCAAAACCTGCTTGGATCTGTTCTTGTGCAACCAGCTCTGGGTGATCCTACTCTGGCAGGGGGGTTGGACTTAGTGATCTCCAGAGGTCCCTTCCAACCCCTACCATTCAGTGATAAGCTTTATAATTATATATAAAGGGAAACTGATAAAAGTTGACTTTATTTTTAGCAGAGATTTAGATCAAATATAAGGAGTTGTATACTATGAGACAGACTAATGAAGTGCTAGATCAGGCAGTCTTAGAAATGTGGAACTCTTTTTATCAGTAGCTTAAAGGAGAAGCTAAACAATCCAAGGATGTCTTCCAGCTAGTAGGTCTTGTAAGAGAGTGAAGGTTGGAATATTTGTGGTTTGGTTTGTTTCCCTCCACTTTTCTATCCACCTCCCCCCCACCATGTGATATGTTAAAATAATCTCATGTGCTCTTCTCAAAAACAATAAGCAGTAACAACCTGATGTAGGAGGTGTGATACTTGATAAAGCACATGAATCTCAAGATAAAAGATGCAAGACATTTCAAGATATAATTATGTTCTTATTGAAATCTGTTCAAATGTTTCAATAACATACAAATAACAGGAGGCTGTCTTTGCAATTGTTTTCAGTTCTTCATACTGTGGGATTTTGATCTGATGAGGAAATAATCATTGTTAGTAATCTGGGGCCCTGTTCTGGCTGCGTGCTGGTTTTTCACAGGAGTTATTCCATTGACTTCATTGAATTTGTACCAGAATCAAGCTTGTTCCTTTTCTTTTTGCTTATTTGAATACGTTAACAGGTGTTTATTTTAGGGGAGAATCCTGTTGAATTTCAGTCACTAATAAACTGAGGGATTCAATGACTAACACAAGCTAGATACTGGTCCCACAGAACATCAAACAGCGTGGGTTTAACAGCACACTGTTGAAAATAAGTCAATTAACAAAGGCAGGGAGTGAATAGTATAGAACAGAAGAAATGGTGCACATTTAAAAATATTTTCTCTGCTTCATTCTTTCTACCTATTTTTATACTTTAAATTACATGGATTTAGGGATACCAGGCTGATAATCAGTCCCAGCCTGATAGTTGTGGGTGACAACTAACTGTGCAAGTGAAATATGCAACAGGTGACTGTACAGATACTTATTGAGGGCTGTTAGGTGGGAGTGTGCTTTGGCAGGAGAGTTTTGTCAGTTGATGGTAACTCCTAGAATACTCAAAAGTGTAATATATTGTCTGCTATCTATCTTTCTAAGTGTCAGTCACCTGGAGGCAAACAATATGGAAAACATCAAGTATATTAACATATGAATAAAGTAATACTCTGAACTTACAGATATATGTAGGAAATTATCAAGTATTCCATTGCTGATCATAAAAGCTGAGTATTTTATCTTCTGATTTTTAACTTATAGATTGGTTTTATATATTCAAACTACTGTACTCTGCCTTGCACTTCACGTCTTCTGTCTAAATTTGGATTACTCCAACCCAATTCTGTCCTGTCAGCTGGTCATTTCTTGTGCCATTTTTCTATTAAACCAAAAACCTGGGTACTGGCAGGCTTTCCTTTCCCTTATTTGCAGTTTTCATTTCTGCTGCCTTTTGCTGATCGTCTCATTGCTGACAGCAGCCCACAGAAAAAATTTTTTTACATATCAGCAAATTCTGTGCACTGCCTTCTTGATGGCTTCTGTTTCTATTATGAAGAAAACATGACCATGATCAAAGCATTTGGTCACAAGTCTGCTTTTTTTTTTTTTCTTCCCTGAGTTTATAAGGACATTTCTCCTCTATCCACACTGCCTCAGTTCTCCACCTCTAAAATGAAGATGAGAGTTGTGATCCTCAGGAGGGGAAGGTTACAAGAGCTTATGCATTGTTTCAGTCAAATGACAGGAGCTATAGAAGTACTACATACGGAAATGGAAAACACAAATCACAAATGAGATATGATACACAACCATAACAAATTCCTGGGCTTAAAAATTGGAGTGCTGCAAAACAAAGATGGAAGATGCAGCGTAGGGCACTTCCCCTTTCTGTACAAAGCTGAACCCACAGTGACCAGTGCCCTTTTTTAAAAGCAAAATGCCATCAGTAGATGAATGATAATAAGAATATAAACAACTGCTTCTGATAAGCTTATTATGGGCTGCAATGTGCCCACAGGAAAATTACAGCAAAAGGGAATGTGATTAGAGGCAGCTGCCAAAATTGGAGGGTAGATGGAAACAAAACTTCGGTTATACAGGAAATGAAGTGAAATGAATTTAACTAGCCCAGCTGAGATAATATAATGGGAAATGAATTTGCCACACTTATAAATAAAACATTAACTTATCACGCTTGCAGGCTGTATGGCTGCCAGGGAATTTAACATAAAATGATGCATATGTGGGTGCAGAGGGAAGGTCATATACAAAAATCTGATTCTGGAAATGGCTTTCGTGTCATTTGTAGTGGGGGGAGGAGTGAAGGGTAGGGGAAAAAAGGCAAGGAGCATTCAAAGCCCGACTTGTTTTTGTCTTCAAAACAAAATTCTAATCAGGACTTGGGAACAGAAAATGTTAGTACTATAGCAGTCAGTAGGAGACCGAAGTGTCACTTCATTCGTTACTGTCATTGAAAGGTTTCTATCTCTCTTTCAATTTCTGTCACCATCTCAATCCATTGGAGTTTGATGTTTTCCTTTCCAGTTGATGAAAACTTCCAGGATAAACAGGAGAAAACATCTAAATAATGTGTTGTCTTTTTGAAAACACACAAAAATGTAGGCTTAAAAAGCAGGCTTGCTTTCTTTAACCCTGGTATTTTAAAAGGAAGTAGTAGCTCAAGAATGATTTTTTCCAAATGGAACAGAGGATTATTTGATGAATGAACACAATGCAGACAGGCATTCTGTGAAGTGTGTTTGATGTAAATGTGATCTCAAAGTTCTTTATGAAGTTAAATTATGTGAAAGGATGGATAAATTAAAAAACAGGCAGGTAAGGAAATTACCTTTTTTTCAGCTGATGATATGGAAAGATACAGACAGGTTTTCAGCTCTTACACGATTGTAGAGAAAGGTCTTGCACTGAGGTAGTAGAGAGGAAGTTGAAAATGAAATTAATAAAATATGTATGGAGAGGACTTCTGAATGAGTTTATAAAATGTGTGTATAAAATACCCTGAAGGTTTTGCACAGTTCATTGGAAACCCAGAGTTCTAGTAGGAGGGAAAATTCAGAAGTTTTATTGAGGAGAAATTACTTTGTAACATCTTAAGAGGTGTGCCAGAAAGGTAGAAGAACATTTGCTGCTGCTTCAGGAATATTTTAGAGGCAGAAAAACTGTCTGTACAAATTAAACATCACTCTCTATGAATCCTATCATACAAGTAACTTTTTTTTTCCTTATCTGTTTCTTTGGGGTAGTTTTTTGGTCTGTTTGTGTCTGCACACCTTCCTTCAAGCAGGAACTGCCTTTTGAAGAGTTCTATTGTTTTTTTAAAGGACTATTGAGACACAATTGATTCTCCTGTGTCTATTTGCTTAGAAGTCATTTCTGGAGTCTTTTCTGAATTCTGCTTATGCTGCACAGTGCACACTACTCCCAGATGCTGGATGCAGCAAGGCAAGTCACCTCAGTCATGCCTTGAAAGCTCTTTGGATGAAAAATGTCTCTGGCATTCAGTTATATGGAC
The DNA here is from genome assembly GCA_024611195.1 of Ceyx melanurus. Taxonomy (NCBI): domain Eukaryota; kingdom Metazoa; phylum Chordata; class Aves; order Coraciiformes; family Alcedinidae; genus Ceyx; species Ceyx melanurus. The sequence continues at coordinate 3,691 of JANHGL010023443.1, read as the reverse complement.
TGCTTTTCTTTAACATAGATCTACTTTCTTTTAGTGTTTGGATCATTATCTATAGTAACATATTACATGTTAGAGATCTATCTGCATGTTAGTTCTTAAGGCTTCCTAGTATTTATCAACATGCCAACCATTTGCATTGCAGCAGGAAAATGGGTATTGCCTACTCTTACGCTGAAATGGCTCAGTGTTGGCCAGCTCCACTAAAAATGACTTAAAATTAATATAAAAAGAGCAGTAAAGAGGGTCATTAACAGGGCATGTCACCAGCAGACCTTCCTGATCTGTGTTTTGGTTTTGTTTTATTATATTTAAAAAAAAAAAAAAGAACAAAACCCCACACAACATAAAAAAAAAATAATAACCATTATAGTCTTTTTGTTCTTGAGCACCTTGAACTGAATTACTCTGTATTGAGGGCTGAACAATTAACTCCTCCTTACCAGCCTACAAGAACCTATGCAAATACTACATTATGAAAGACCAGGCATAACCAATGACTCAGCCATCTGACCAACACCTGGTTCTATTATAATAGTGAAAGAATGTCATCCACTGGTGAATAAGTGGCTACACAGTGACAAAGAGGCTCCAAGAAGGGTTCAATAAGTGCTGTGTTTGAGACTTCATCAGCCTGTCATCTCAAAGATGGATGCTTGAGTAAGTGGGCCTGGCAGGATAGTTTCTGAAGCATGACTTCTGGCTGTGGTTGAGGCCATACTTGAACAGCTATTATAGAAAAGAGAGTCAGGGCAGCCTGTCGCAGCCTACAGAGGTGTACCCCATCCTACTGTAACATGTAAAGGGCTGCATTCTCAGGTTTCTATGTGCAACATATCCAGAGGCTGAGGAAAAACCACTGGATTTGGCCTTCGCTGAGTAAAGCATCAAGGTACCTGATTGTCACACATTAGCAGCACTAATGGTAACCTTCCTCAATTTTATTGCTAGCCAGTCTAGCCCAGGTTCCCTCGGATGATAATAGTGGAATTTCTAGTGGTATTAGTCATTCCCTTACAATCAGGGAGTTTTGACTGGTAAAGGCATAAAAATAAACAAGACACAGTACAGATAAGCAGTAGGTAACAATTTTCCATACAACTCCTCTGTACACATTTTCACTGCAAATGTCACTCTAAGAAAGAACTATATAATCAAGATACAAATAAGAGCACAGAATAAACACAACAGCCCTCTTACTGCAAGATACACAAATTGTACTTACTGAAGTGTAAATAGTGTACTGAACAGTAAGAAATGGATCGCCTACAGCAAGATAAATTGCTTTTTCTTCTGAATATATGGTTTCACATGCTGTGGTGACTCAGGAGTGAGGAAGGTAGAAGAAATAGAAAGGGGAAGAAAGAACAGAGCTCACCATCACAAGAGAAGAATGAAATGCATAACCTAGTAGATGGCACCAAAGCTAAGAAATTCAATTGTGAGATACTTCTAGCGCAGGGGTAAGTCCCAGATTTTAATACGCTCAGTGTTTTCAAGGTTATACTCTAAGGGTCTTTCTCGTGGTACAAAACAGGGGAATAATTTCCAAGTAGCACTCTTAAGATAGATGGTCTTAATAGCTCATTGACCCTTTTGACACCTGGATTTCAGACAATTCCTAGTTTGTTAATACACAGCTTCCAAAGGGACTGTGACTAGATAAACTGCAGTAAGCTACAGAGAAACAGGAAAATTAACCTGACTTTGAGAAAGATGCATGTGTAATACAGAAAGAGATTCAAGAAACTCACATTGTCTAATTTAACTAAACTCTGCCTTCTAATTTTTGTGTTGCTGCTCTTCAGATTTTGCTATTGAGTTCATGCTGATAAGCCATGCAATGTGAATGCTCTGTCAAATGAATTCATATAGTGATGAATTTGCACTTGGTGTCATTTATACTGTGCTACCTAGTAATGTAAAAAGTAGTTGACCTCAAAATTGTAAGGAAGCACAGGAAAAATGCAAGTAAAATAGCTCTGTGAACCTTGGGAGTGGTATGAAATCATGCCATCTGGAAAATAAACCTTAAAGTCTTTAGCTTGGTGTTTCCACCAGCTACATAAGATCTGTGGGAGTATTAACAAAATACTTGCTATTTTTGAGGAGTTTAAGGGAATGAAGGAAAAGTAACTGAAAGAGCTGAGTAACTACTAGGGTTATAGAATAAAATCTGAATGTAGTGTTCAGGAGGGGATCATTAGAGCATGTATTTCCATGTGTACAACTAGCTGAAGGCTTCGTGTTAAAGCAAATTATCAGTGTCTGTAATTTCTCTTAGGATTTCACATTATTCAGCTCCATTTCAAGCAAGGAAATCTGCTGTGTGTTTTTGGCAGATCTTTTTTTATGTCTAGCACTTGTATGCATGAATTTGATGAAGAGCTCATGAAGTGTTTCAGTATTTGTCAGGAAATACATCTCTTCCTCTGCCACTGAAGTTCCCTGTTACTACCTCAATTCTGCTTTGTAGAGGGATCATCTTGTCATTTCTACTTGATTTGGGGGTGTATTATGGGATAGGAAAAAATTCGGCAGTGGCTGCTATTCCTGCAAGGCTAGATACAGCAAAACAGACTCCTTGAAGCAGTTTCTGACTCCTGGATCATAGCCTGCTTTTGTACAATATCAAGTGTGGAATGAAAGTCCCCTTTTCAAAGCATCACTAATTTTATTGAGATTGTATAAGCTTCTGGCACCACCTAGCTGCAAACACTTGGAGTTTTGTTTTGTCACTTCAAAAACACCATCTTTTTCATTTGGCTAGCACTGATTTGAGTAGTAGGCCAAGTATTTAGTACAAATCTATTTAATGTCTGATCTGTGGTTCCCCAGACCTGTTCAAAATCTGCATGTGCTGGCTTATATCACTGTTCTGTTATAGCATGGCATGTTAGTGCTCAGTTATGTGCACTGAGTTGTTGGAAAGAACTCACCTGTCTAGGGCTCACTTTTAAGTACAAGGCTTCTGTGAGAGAATGTCCCAACTCACATTACTTCCTTCTAAACCAGAACACATGATGAAGTTATTTGTCTGTTGAATAACAAAATTATCACCCCAGATGGAGAAAAAAAATGAAAAGAATTAGGAATCTAAAACAAGCCAAAAAAAAAAAAAAAAGAAAAAAGGGTACTTATTTTACAGTAAGAATTACTGCTGTACTTGAATAATTAAAAAAAAAAAAAAAAAAGTTGACAAAAAGGTGTACCTAACTGTGCAGTTTTGTGGAAACTTGAAGTTTTCGTTTTATGGATCAAATTACAGACTCACAGAATGTTAGGGGTTGGAAGGGACCTAGAGGATCATCTACTCCAACCCCCCTGCCTGAGCAGGATCACCTAGACTAAGTCACCCAGGAACAGATCCAGGCAGGTCTTGAGTGTTTCCAGAGATGGAGACTCCACAACCCCCCTGGACACCACGTTCCAGAGCTCTGTCACCCTCACTGGAAAAAGTTTTTCCTTGTGTTTACCCTAAACCTCTTGTGCTCCAACCTGCACCAATTACCTCTTGTCCTCCAACTTACTCCCATTACCTCTTGTCCTGTCATTGGATGACATTGAGAAAAGTCTGGCTCCATCCTCTCTACACTCACCTTTAACATATTTACAGGCATTAATGAGGTCCCCCCTCAGTCTCCTCTTCTCCAGTCTAAAGAGCCCCAGCTCTCTCAGCCTCTCCTCATAAGGG
>JANHGL010023439.1:0-14164 GCA_024611195.1 Ceyx melanurus | reverse complement strand
CCCCCCTAGGGCCACTTTGTCCGCGGTCCCCCCGAGCCGGCGCCCTGAGCCCTGCGGGGCTTGCGGGCAGAGCCCGGGCCTGCTGCTGCCTCCAGAGGAACGCGGGGAAGGGCGTCACGCCGGTGCCATCACATCCCCGTAGCACGGGAGGCGGGTGGGTAGCGGTTTCTGGAGCTGGTCCAGCCCATCGTGGCCTCCCCTCCTGCGCCGTCCCTGCCAGCAGCCCAGGTGCGGGTGCTAAACTCACTTCTTGGCTGCGGGGAACCAACTCAGAGGGTTGTTCAGATGCACATTTTGAAGCTTATAGTTTAAAGATTTATCTGGGATTAGCGGGTTTAATTTTCATTGGCAAATGTCTATATCATTGCTCCACTAACAAAACACTCAGCATAAGAACATGTCGTGGTTTATGGTGTTGATACTAATTAAAGTTTAGATTTCTAGTCACCATCTACTGACCCGATGGACCACAGCAATGAATCATTGAGTGGCTCAGTTGTTCTTTTACTGTCCTTCCAGGGATCTGCTGGAGGATACCCCTGCTCTGACCAGGATGCCTCACAAGCTGGGTTTCGTGGTGGTTAGCTCCTCGGGACATGAAGATGGCTTCAGTGCCAAGGAGCTGATGGTTCACGCGCCCACCGTGAACGGGTGGCGGTCGCCCAGGTAGTGCCACAGCCCTGGAGCACTCTGTGGGTTTGGAACTACTGGGAGGGGTGCTGTGCGTGGTCTGAGTACTTCACAGCATGCCAAGCCAAACATGAAACCCCCCAAAATTGCTTCATTCCCATGGGATCTCTGTCCTGGGGAAGACAGTGCTTTGCTACTGCCCCAAGGCATCACATTGCACTTAAATAAAGTGTTTTAAAATAAAATAAATAAAAAAAATTAAAATATTCTTATCAATGGTCTGGGAGTTTATAGCTTCTTTGGCTTCATATTAAAAATCCAGTCGTGTCAGCACATCCCCTGGGTGTATGGGGCACTGTAACGTACACGTGTGCAATAGTGAAAGGTGTTCCTACTGTGGTTTTTTTCTGTAATGCTGAGTTAAACTGTAATCACTCCAGAAAGTTTCATGATTGAATGTTACTTGAGTTGTAAGCAGTCACCTTCCAGCTGATAACAAAAATGAATGGTGTGTGTTTTCAGACTGTGCCAGTATCCCCAGGAAATTGTCCTGCAACTGGAGGAGAGGTGTCGGATACGGAAGCTGCAGCTGCTGGCTCACCAGTACATGATTTCAAGCAAAATAGAGTTCTACATCAGTGAAACCTTGCCTGAGTACTTTGTTCCTTATCAGTCAGAGAGGTTTCGCAGACTAGGGTGAGTCAAAAAGCTCCAGTTTCTTTTATTCCCTTAACAAAAAGGCCTGAGGAGGAAATCCCCTCATGGTGCCAGCAGCAGCAGTTGGGTACCTGTGCAGACCTGTAATAAAGCTGAAGGTGTAAGTGATGGAGAGGCTTGGCAGAGGACAACACACGTCCTTCCAGTTATGAGGGAGTTTTAAACCTTCTCAAAGTACTGAGGAGCAAAAATACAGCTGTGGATTTGTATGTTTCCTCTGATTAACCTGTTACATTTTTCTTCTCAGTTACGTCCCTCTATCAGACAACAGAAAGACTGATTTCAAAGCACGGGAGTTAAAATCTGTGTATGTGGATGCAGTTGGCCAGTACCTGAAGCTGATTTTCCATAAGAATTATGTCAATAAATACAACTTATATGGTCAGGTAAGTCAAGAATCCTTACCTGATGATGTTTCAGTAGTACAGAGCAGACATAGAAATCTGCCCCCTTGATTTGGAAGCTAAAAACGTTGGTTGAAAGCTCCTGTATTTATTGTTGCTTTCTTTTAAAGCAGAAAATATAAATAACAGGTTCTAAGTGACTTGGAATCATGACCAAGTGCACACAGTTTGTCCAGCACAAACGAGTGGCTGAAGATCAAGGACTTCCCCTGAGAACAGCTTTGTGGTCACTGCAAAGCCACTCAGAGTCTTTAGGATCTGATGTGGCATTGAGTGGAGGGGTTGTACAGTCATCCTGGTACAGAAAACACAAATATCTGCCTCAGTTCTGCACTGACTCTTTTTACTTCCAGGCCAGAAAAGTGAACAAGGGGTGACTGTGCAGTGGAGTCTGTGGATTTAGTAATTCATTTTTAATGAAGCATGAGGTATATTTAGCATTAATGCTGTTCTTTGTTTCCATGCCACCCTGGAGACCACAGCTCCTATTGGTTGGGTTTTTTGGTGTCCCATTTTTTTTTGTTTCAGTTTTCATAAGATATGGAAGAAGTAATGACCTTATGAATTGACATTGTCTTTAACTCTGTCCCAGGTTGCTCTGGTAGCCATAAACATTATTGGAGATCCAGCAGACCTCAGTAGTGACAGCATTAATACTGTAAGTGCAAAGCATCCCTGACTTTTTACTATTGCTACATGTGTCCCTTTGCAGGGTTCCTGGGGTAGTGGAATCCATCTTCCTTCTGCTTGTTTTGTGCTGGTGCCATGTTTTGGTTTGGGGCTTTTTATGTTGTCTTACAGCAATAAATCTCTTGAGAATTGAGTCTAATATGCAGATACCAACAATAAAACATAATCGGTTGGAACACGAGATTGCAGCCTCTTCAGATATGTTTGATTATGTCCCCAGACTTCAGCACTCCACGTTGTGTAGCTGATGTTGATTGTAGCAAGACAGAACTGTCCTGAGCACACACTTGATGAAGGTGCACTGATTTGTTTTGTGGTTTTTTTTCCCCCCTTGCAAAGCCTTCCAGAGAGAAGCTGATAGACTATTACTTGGGAATTAAATCTGATGATCCTGCCTTAGATGGAACATACCTCAGGTAAGGAAGCTCTTTGCCACGTGCCCTGGCAAAACACCTGCTCAGTCCACAGTGGTTCTTGGTCTGCGTTTTGTTAGTTCCCTGCTAAAAGAGGAGACACATTCTGGTTTATTGTGGATTAACTGAAAGTTTATTCCTTTTCTGTTTCAGGAAACCTGACTCCATTTCTCCTCTGGATGATTTGGCTTTTGACATGTACCAGGACCCCGAAGTGGCCCAGATAATCCGCAGGCTGGACGAGAAGAAGCATGAGGCTGCTCGTCGTGAGCGCTACGAGTACGCCAAGAAACTCAAGCAAGCCATTGCAGACCTGCAAAAGGTACTGGAGGGACTGGACAGATGGACAGTGTCCAGAGGTCCAGCAGGGACTCCCAGTGGTCTCATGGCATCATCATCATTCTGGTGTGTTGTCCAAGCTGTAATTTTCCAGTGAGCAGCTTGATGCGCTGACAGGGCTGGCAATGCTGACACGTGTGTGTGTGTGAGTGTGATTCCAACCTGTGTGTGTGTTAGTGTGATCCAACTTGTGTGTGTGAGTGTGATTCCAACCCATGTGTGTGATCCAACCCATGTGTGTGTGTTAGTGTGATTCCAACCCGTGTGTGTGTTTGTGTGATCCAACTTGTGTGTGTGTGTTAGTGTGATCCAACCCGTGTGTGTGTGTGTGATCCAACCCATTTGTGTGTGTGTGATCCAACCCGTGTGTGTGTGTGTGTGATCCAACCCGTGTGTGTGTGTGTGATCCAACCTGTGTGTGTGTGTGATGCAACTTGTGTGTGTGATTCCAACCCTTGTGTGTGTTTGTGTGATCCAACCCTTGTGTGTGTGTGTGATTCCTACCCTTGTGTGTTAGTGTGATCCAACCCGTGTGTGTGTGTTAGCGTGATCCAACCCTTGTGTGTCTGTGTGATTCCAACCCTTGTGTGTTAGTGTGATCCAACCCTCGTGTGTTAGTGTGATCTATCCCTTGTGTGTGTGTGTGTGATGCAACCCGGCCTGTGCTGCCCCCTGCAGGTGGGGGAGCGCCTGGGGCGCTATGAGGTGGAGAAGCGCTGCGCGGTGGAGAAAGAGGATTATGATCTTGCTGAAAGGAAGAAACAGCAAATGAAAGCCTATCGCCTGAAGGTGTACCAGCAGCTGGAGCTCCACGACCTCCTGGACACCCAGCTGATGGTGGGTGCTGCTCCTCCTCCTCCAGGGGTCTCTGTCATCTGGGTGTTGTAAATAGACATGGCAGGGTGGCCGGAATGGGTTCAGGGGATGAGAGTTGTTACACAGAGTGTTGGTGACAGTTACACGTGGATTTTAAGTTGTCTCTTTGGGTTGTGGATTTCCTCAACCAAAGACTTGCACGTGGCATTTTGTTAACATGCTTAGTTCTTCATAAATTACCTTACGTTAAACAGTTAAGGTCTTCAGCAAATGACATTAGAACCTTGAATGTTTTGCATAATTACAGGGCTACTCAATGCAGGCTCATCAGGTACTTTCTTGTATTTGGAAGGGGTATAATAGGCTTGTGCAGGCACCACAGCTAACCACACAGAAGTAGTGTGATCAAAGACATAGTTTTACGTTGTCCTCAGAATAGTCTCTCCACACATACATCCACACAGGATTATTTTCTGATTGTTTAATAAAGCTGCATCCAGTGGAAATGATAACACACCTGATATTTCCTTGAAAGCTCCAGAGTCCTGCTGACTGTCAGGAGCTGGAGCTCTACTGACTCTAATTTTTACACATTGTTGGCTCTGCTTTACAAAATCTCCTTCCCTTTCTCAGATTCAAAAGCCACCTGAGATGCCTTTGGAGCCTGTGGTTTGTACTGACAATCCTCAGCACACAAAAGCTCCTGATTCCCCTCCTCGTGGGCACACGGCCCAGCACAAAGGAGAGCCGCAGGGAGCAGAGCCTTTGCTGCAAGAGATGGCATCAAGTCCCACTGCTGCTGAGCCCTGTCAGACCCCTCCTTCTCCTGAGACTCATCCCACAGCCTCTGGGGAGCAGTTTCCCAAAGAAAATGTGAGTTGTGTGCCTGTGTTGCTGCAGAAATCCATCAGAGCAAATGCTCTGGTGTTCAACCTTCCAAACAAACAGGGTCTTTTGTGCTTATTCTCATGGCTTATATGGTGACTGAAATGGACTGTGGTGCTGAGCAGAGCTCCACCAGTCACTGGCATGTCCTTCTCATTCCCGAATTTCTTTGGAAGCTTTTTCAAGTGTTTATTGAGATTGAGGCAAAAGGGGATTATACCTGATCGACAGAGAGACAAATGGAAGCAAATAGATGTGAAGTGAGTAATCAGGAGTCACACAGACAGTCTAGGGGAAGCTGAACTCTGCTTGCTCCTTGAATGGCTTCATCTCCTTTGTGGAGAGCATGTCAGATGAATCTACAGCAGCAAGGGAATTTGTTGGAATGTGGTTGTAGGGTAAGAGTCCTGGTGTCACGTCTGAAGTGAGGAAGAAAATCATTGTACCTACTTAGCTTGATCTTTAGGTTTTGCTACTCCAGTTTCTGGCAAAAAAAGGAAGACTAGATTGACTGGCAGCAGGAGTATTCTCTCTGAAGGGGATGTTGGCTTAAAATAACAAAGCTCTGTGACTTGCTGGTTTCCTATCAACAGGTGATTTCTTCTGTAGAGCTGTGCACTTCCACAAAAGCCATTTTGTGTGGGTTTTACTGTGTTCTATAGAAAAGAAATAAGTCTTATTCACAGGCACTGAATCCATTTCCTTACAATGTTATTATGGGAACTCCAGTGTCTGTATTTCATTGCAAAGTGACACTGCTTTGACGGGGAAAAAAATGCACTGAGGTGAATTTAAGTAGTGATGAAACTACTTCACATCCAAGTAATTTGTAGGATAACAAATTCTATCTTCTCTCGTAGGTTGAATTTCTGCCTTATGATGAGAGACCTCTACCAGTGATCTGCAAGCATCCTGACGAGACGATCACGTACCTGGAGCTGGAGGGGGCTGAGGAGGATGTCAGCAGTGCTCCGAGGGCTGGCATTGCTGGGGAGCCAGAACCACTAACTGAGAAGGCTCTGAGGGAGGCCAGCCCTGCTGTCGATGTGTTTGGAGAAGCTTTGGTAAGGAACAACAACATAAACACACCTATGTGACCTATGTTGAGCTGATTATGCATTCTGTCAAGAAAGACCTACTGATGTGGTTTTTACATGTTCAGAGTTGTTACTTTAAAATTTGAGATTAAAATGTGACCTTGGACAAAGGGGTGCCTGTTTTCAACGTTTACATGATGCTGCAGCTTTTATGGTTGGTGCCTTGATGAGGTGTGAAGCAGATAATGTCTGGTGGACTGCTTTAGAGTATGGACCCTAGCAGAACACCCATAACTTGTAGGGAAAACAGCCATTACTGCACCTGAAATGGTTCCTTGAGCCTGACCTGTTAATCCACTTGCTGGTTTTCAGAGATCTGTGCTTTTAATAAAAGCCAGATTCCTGTAAGAGACACCTGGGGACTTTGTGCTGAAGTTCAGATGTTCTTCTGTGGCTGTTCCTCTATATAAATGTTGAATAAATATTGAAATATCAGTATTGGCCTTTAAGTGGATACATTTGTTCTGTGTTCAGGTTTCAGGAGCGTACTCCAAAACCTGGTCATATCGAGAAGATGCACTGCTGGCTGTCTACAAGAAGCTGATGGAAGTGTCAGTAGACACCCCAAAGGATGATCTGAAGAGCATGCTGAGGGCTGCCATTTTCCTTGTAAGGAGAGCCATCAAAGACATCGTGTCCTCAGTAAGTTGGATATTTGATGAGAAATGCTCCAGTGAAGAGCTAACAGCCAAGTCGTAGAAGTGTGTGGTTAAGATGCTGTATATCATTTAAACAGCTGGTTTGTAAAATGGCTGTTGAGTAAATTAAAAAAAAAAAATAAAAATACCCAAACAAAACCCAAATAAACTGAAATGTCAGCTTTTAGTTGGGATCAAGGACTGGGCACTGTCTGGCATTCAGCAGTATGGAAAATACTGTTCTGAGCTGAGTAACAACCTTGAGAAACAACTGCTGAGGCAGTAAGTGTCTGCTGTGGTGGAGCCTTTCTTCTCTTTTTTGTTTGAAGTTGAAACACAGCAATGAAGTAACTTTTTGTTTCCAACTTGAGAGACTACTATTAACCTAAGGGGACTTGATCTTCAAATGAGCCTTAAACATGAAAAAAAAAAGAATAAAAAAATTCAAGATCTGTGTTACTCTTAATAAAACATTCTGAAGCCTTTCACCTAAGCCCTAGCTACATGTTATCTGTAGCAGCTTCTGTTAAGGATGTTACTGTAACTCTGGATTCCAGTTGCTGTTCCATAGAACTACAGAAAGGATTTTATGGTATTGTCTGATAATAGGGATCTGTCTGGTATTTTTGTACAGTGTTTCCTTTTTCTTTTTCACTTAGGTTTTTCAGGCTTCCCTGAAACTCTTAAAAATGATCATTACCCAATATATACCAAAACATAAACTAGGAAAGTTAGAAACTTCTCATTGTGTGGAAAAAACGCTGCCAAATTTGCTTTCTAGAACAGGAGACTCTTCCTCCCGTCTTCGCCTTCTGGCCTCTAACTTTGTTCAGGTAGGTGCTTCTCCTCAGGTAACAGACTGGTTTGCATGAAGAGTGCCACAGTGCTTGCTAGGGGATAACATCTAATCAGACTTTGTGTCCAGAGTTTGCTTCTGTGAAGGGTTGCAGTTTATATCCAGGTTAGGCACCCGTGCTTGTACCCACACACAGAGGGAGAAGACTTGTCTTTCACTTGTCTTTTCATTTTCATTACAATTCTAACAGCATTATCATGCAATCTGGTGTGTCACTGGAACCCCAAAGGGAACAGGTTTCTGTGTTACTGCTTGGCTTGTTTATAACAGATTCTGTAATTGAAAAGAGAAAGGAAATGAGAAAATGGCTAGAAATGTATTTTTATAGACAGGACATGGCCTGGAGAGAAGGAAAACATGGTTAGCAAGACTCTAGGTCTGTAATTTTATCTTTAAAGCCTTTGCAAGCAACTTCTGGCTGATAAAGTAACAATTCAGCAGCTACTTCTATGGAAAGCTTATTTCATTTTATTTTATTTGTTATAAGTAACTTGGAGTAACTCTACCCTGCAGAGGCAGTTAACTCTCCTCATTCATGTTCCTACCTGATGCTGTCTCTGTGCACTTTCAGGAAATGGCACTGTGCAGTGAAGTTAAACCTCTTCAGATTGTTCCTGCTCAATTGCTTCAGCCCTTAAAACCAAACTCCCCAACACATCTGGCTATGAGTCAAGTGGAGCTGGTGAGAAGCCTCCTGAAAGCCATCGGAACAGAAAACTCGGGGTTCACCATCAGCAATGTCATGAAGGTAGGAGTCTGAGTTGACAGCACATGAAGTTTTTCCCTTGGGTGTTGTATTGGAGCTTGTCTGTCTGTCCTGGAGCACTTGGTGAATCACTGGAGAGAGTATGAGCCTCCTGGAGGGGACAACACAATGACCTTCCGAGGAAGCAAGATGCCAATAAAGGGAAAAAGAATCACTGGGTTGAAAAGCATTTGCAAAAGCCCATCTGCATGAAGATTTCTCCCACTGCACTGAAAGAATTGTCTTAGCTAATAAACAAGCCCTTAAAAATCTCATGGGGAGAGAGAGGCATCGTGAATTGTGTTCCTGTTTGCAGTTTGCAGTGGGAGCCTTGGAGCACAGAGTCCAGGAGGTCCGTGAGGCAGCACTGCAGGTGATCTTTGCAATGTACAGGGAGCACAAGGCTGCCACCCTGGAGCACCTGCCCCCGGGCGACGCCAGCATCCGCAGGTCTGTGCTCTACAAAACCCTCTTCGATGGCTTCGCTAGAATCGACGGCAAGCTTCCCGAGGCTGAAGTGAGGGTAGGTGCTAAGACAGCAGAACACACCCAGCTACTTGAAACGTTGCATTCCAGTGAGCAAATTGCTGATTGCAGAGCTGTGTTACACGCTGCCTGGCACACCTCGAGGAGTATCTGCATTGCTGAGTGTAGAAAGCTGCTGTTCTGTTTGTTACATGCACTGCCTCATGGGTAAAGCCTACACAGAACACAGAGATGGTTCTTCTGAGATGATACCAATCCCCATGTGCTGTTTTGTGCTGGCTAGCCGTGGAAACAACACACGGAGGGAGGCTCTGTGCTTCTTTCAGGTAGCCCAGGGGACTTCAGGGGGAGCAGAGTGTTGCTGTCACAGACCAATCAGGATGGTTCTTGTACTGCACTGACTGTTTGTTCCGTGCTGATGTGTTTTGTGATCTCTTCTAAATGACAGATGGTTCCAAAACTTCTGTAACTGAAGAAGTCTCTCTTGACAGACACAGAGAAAGGCAGCAATATTAGAAGCAGAGAAACAGAAGAAGGAAGAAATAAAAGTTCAGCGAGATCAGCTGGCAGCTCTGAAGGAGATACGAACAGAAGATCAAGCTGGAAAGGTTAGAGTGTTATGGATTTTATTTTCATTTATTTTAATCCTCCTTTCCTTAGGTAGCACAGGCTTTTATAATTAACATTACTGTTGTTTAATTATAAACAAAAAAACCCCAGAATTTCCATACACTAACTGACTTTCCTCCTCAGCTGTCCAGCTTAAAATCTCAGGGGGTATTTTTTTCCTAACATAGTATAAAATCTGGATTCTTTTTGTCTATTTATGATAAATCTGAGAGTGTTCTTGCAAGTCTAAGTGTTTCTGTACCAGCTACAGTATAGAAATAGTCCTGAGAGTGTCAGGCCCTCCAGAACATTCTGTACAGCACATCTGTGAAGTTTTGTACCTGCCCTGCAGACAGGTAGTCAGCTACCCCAGTGCCCAAAAGTAGGACTATTGTTCCAGATCTCTGCCTCAACACCTGAGAGATTTGGTATAGGACCAGATGCACAAATTCTGTAATGCATTGTCTGTGCTTCTCAGCTTTGAATTCCAAAGAAAAATAAGAATGTAATTTGTTCTCTGTCTCTCTGTCAAGCATCACAGTCATGAAGCAAATTTCTGACTTAATTTTCTTTGTTCAATAGGAGAAAGAATCTGATTTTCAGAAGCCAAAGAGTCAAGGTAGGTAGTTTTAAACAGTGTTAAGACATGTAGAGATATTTCAAGATTACTTTGGCTTAATACTTCTCTTTTTACAGGTTACCAAGTAAAAGAAAGCCCACAGGTTGCAGCAGCAGAGATTCCAGATGATGATTCCTCTGTTGGAAATTACTTGGATAAGTGAGTTGGATGAGCAGCTTTTTTTCACCTTAAGCATTTCATATGACCTGCAAGCTAATGATGTTAATGACAAGATCAAAGCTGACACTTTCAGCATTAAAACAATGAAAATCTCTTCTAATAGATTGGGAATTACCACTGGCAGTCCTAGATGTTGAGTTTTTTTAAATTCTTGGGTAGTGTGAGATTGGATTTGTTTTCTGGGTAGTCTGTGGGATAAGAAATTGCCAGTTTAATGTTCAAGTGACAGTATAAAATCAGATATATTGTATATTTTGTTGTAGGAAATGGGCATGGAGAAAGCATCTGAAAGCTGGAGCTGTGACAGCCTGTTCCAGGGAGCTGTTCTCAGTGCTTCTGTAGAATGATGCCTTTCTAACAGGGGTGTTCAGTTTCACTCTGTGATGGTACTGATGTTGGTGTTTGTTTTTCCTAGTTTATGTATTTTTTGTGGTGAAAGGGACGAATCCTTCACACAGGAGAGACTGGATCGACACTACTGGAAACACTGCCCTGTGTTAACCAGATGTGAGCACTGCAAACAGGTCAGGCTGAGACATTCTACAGCCACTACAAAACAGAAACTCCTTACTTTGGTTTTAAGGTGCTATAAGGTAGAGGAATTTTGATCATCATTGGGTGATCTTGGCTAGCACTGTTTGAAAAGAGCAGCACTGTAAATTTTATGGGTAACTGCACTAAAATTTCACTTTCCTTTTGTCCTTTTGAAAGTGAGATTCAGCTTCCCAGAACCACATAAGCAGGTATTTTAAATACTCTCCTGTTTCCTCAGTAGTACAAACCCTCTGCCTCTGTTGCAGGTGGTGGAAGTATCAGACCTGACAGAGCACTTGCTGACGAACTGTGATAAAAAGGACAGCTTTGGGAAGTGCCCACGATGCACAGAGGCCATCCCAAAAGATGAGCTGACCAAACACACAAGGAGCAAGACTTGCAACCGTGAGTAGTTTCCAACTGAATGTTGAACTCCAAGCAGTCAGGCTTTTACTACATGTCTTTGGCCAGACCACTTCTGGTTAGGTGCTGCCCTAGGGGTTTAGAAACCTCAGCAGTTTTGGAATAAATTCATATGGGGTGGTTTTATGCTCTTTCTTGTATCTGAAATGATCCTTCCTCTGCCATTCTTAAGTTTTTTTTTTCAAATCATTTCAGCTGCCAAACCAGGAAATGTGGCAAACCACTGCCCATTGTGCCATGAAAACTTTTCCCCAGGAGTGGAGGTAAGGCTGCCTTCCAGATTGGTTTGGTGATCTTATGTCACTGGGAATTAATTCTTGTCCTCTTCTGACACTGGCTTATACCCAACGACTTAAGAACTCTCCTGGATTATTGCTGGGGTCTGTAATGTTTTTTTTTATCTGACTTTTAGGCCTGGAAATCTCACCTAATAGGCAAAGATGGCTGTAAAATGAATCAACGGAGGTTATCCACAATAAATAAAACTATTCTGCTGGAGCCTGGTAAGATATTAGTGTATAATTATTATTGTAATAATCACATTTTTTACTTTATTGCCTCTACTTAAGAAAAGTATTTAATCCTTGAGAGCAGGTTGGCTCTTAATTACTTGCTCAATACATTTTCTGCTCTTGTGTACCCTTGCTGGCATTTCTTATACACCTATATGCAGTACACTCAGGGAGCAGATTCTCAACATCTTTCAGTAATCATTTCAGAACAAGGGCATTAGCTCAGTTGACTGGGGACACTGGAATCTTTGATAAGTTGATCAGTTCAGGGCTTTTTTCCTGTGCAATAGTGTGACCAGGGATAGAACAATCAGAGGTGATAGGAAACAGTTAATGTTCTGGAAAGCTCCTGAATGCTGACACAGGGAACCAAGAGCCTGATTTAGCTTTTAATGCCCAATCAGGGGCTGCTGATCTAATCCTAATTACACGATGAGTGGAATCATTAGTGCTGTGTGCTGCTTTTCCTTTTCACTCCAGAATTTATGATGGTGCAGCTTTTCCCCAACAAAGAGAAACTGATGCTGATGCCAGGTGGTTCTATTTTATCAGTCTTTATTTATGAAGCACGTGCAAAATCCTTTTATTTCCTGAATGTAAAAGGTAAACAAATGAGCTGTTGTTTTCTCTTCACAGGCAAAATTGGTGGAAGGAGCCCTGGTTCTTCAGCAGCAAAGGCTAAGTCTCCCTCTGTAAGGAAGCAAGATCCCAAGCCCAAGAGGGGGCCCAAATGAAAGCACTAGTAAAAGATCCTCGAAGCCATGTCAGGACAAGTCTTTTTTCCTTTGTCTTAGTAACTGGGCATAAAATTATGGGTAACTTGTATAATCGTTTTTTTTTATTTGACTACATGGGGCAGTCCCTGCCTGCAGTGGTGAGGTCTCTGTCAGCTCTCTGTGCAGCAGGGGGGTTTCTCCTAGAAATGCAGTGCCCAGAATGCTGCTGACTCCCAGAATTAGCACCAAATGGAAAAGCTGAAGGGCTTGTTGGCTCTTGCTTTGTGAGATGTTGTTCCTTAGCAGTGATGTGAAATAGCTGCTCCTCAGCCTCTGCTGTGCACCAAGTGCCTTATTAGTTCACCTGACAAGGGGGTTCAGCTAAACTGCTGGAGTTGCATTTGAAATGTAGTAACAGTGGGTGCTGATGGAGCTACCGTGAAAAATAAAGTTATGCTTTAAAACCTCAGTTAATTCTGAAACATATCCCCAAGAAACAGCCCCTTAAAAAACAGACAAAATCTTAGTGGGGCCCTGAAAAGCTGCATTAATGCATTTAGACCTTTTTTCCTGCTTTAGTGTACTTTTCTCAGCTTCTAAATGCATCTCTGAGCTCCTCTAGTTAGATCTTGATTAAAATAAACATCCTGAAGCTACAGCATGTGGCCATTTAAAAGCTTCAAAGAGAACAAATCCCAGTAGGACACAATGTGTGAAGCTTTGTACCTAAAGCAACAATCCCAACATTCTGCTTGTGATGCTCGGGCTTTCCAGGGTGGAGTTAATTGGTCCCTTCCTTGTCTGTGTTCTCCACCTCCACAAAAAAAAAAAAAAAGAGTGATGATGGTAATGTAAGTTTGGGGGTTTGGGATTTTTTGGCTACCACAGGGTGAATTTGTGGTATTGTTTTGTATATACAGCACTGATTTTGTAATACACAGGTTTTATATCTTCTGAATTTTGCAGGCAGATCAATGTGCAAGTATTTTGAGAGTCTTAATAGAAATAGTTTCTTTAATGCTTCCAAATATACATATATCAATAAATATACATGTATTATGAATATATAGCTATATATTAACTACTTTTTATTGTTATTTCTACTTTAGTGGCACAGGTTCCTATTTGAGAACTTGATTCCTTATTAAGGAAGTGAAATAACCAGGGCATCAGAGTATATGTAATGAAAAGAACCTTATGAGCTGTTGTCCAGAGCATTTTGTCCTTCTGGACTTAGAACTGTGAGCTTTCTGTTGTGCAAGTTTAATGAAAAAAAGGCACCTCTGCCAATTTTGGAATAAATGCCTGAGCTCCCAACCACACGCTGTGTTTCCCTGTGTGATGTTCGTGGGGAGGATGAGCCAGGAGAGCAGAAAGCCTCTGCCCTGTCCTTGCGGGTTAAACCCTCTTGCTCCTTCGCATCTTGTTTCGATGCAGATGATCAATTTCAGCCGCTCGAAATCAATTCCACGGGGTCTGTGCCCGGCGCGGTGGTGCCCGGGCAGCACCCAGAGCGTGTCCAGGGCCACACGCAGAGCTCCGAGGCGACGCAACCCACTTCTTCCCGCGTGGGAGACGATGGCACCGAGGTGCGGGGGAGCTGCCGCCGGTTCCCTGCCGCCCGGGCCCGCGCTGTGCCCGCGGGCGCTGCCTCTCCCGCAGAGAGCGCTGCCTCTCCCTCTCCCGCAGAGAGCGCTGCCTCTCCCTCTCCCGCAGAGGGCGCTCCCTCTCCCTCAGTGGGCGCTGCCTCTCCTTCTCCCGCAGAGGGCGCTCCCTCTCCCTCTCCCGCAGACGGCGCTGCCTCTCCCTCTCCCGCAGCGGCCGCTCCTTCTCCCGCAAGGGGCGCTGTCGCCCC
>JANHGL010023438.1:29408-39880 GCA_024611195.1 Ceyx melanurus | reverse complement strand
TATATATTAAAAACAAATAAATATAATGTGTTCATAGCCAGCTCAGCACAAAATCCTGCTGTGTGGAGTTAAAGCTGATCAGAAACCAGCCAGGTAGCAGCTGTAGTATAGATGGCACTAAGATGGCACTTTTTAACAGGTTTTCCTAGCCTGGTTGCTTCAATGAGCTGGGTTTTTGCTTCCAGATTTCTGTAATTCAGGTGTTCCCTTAGTCCAGGGAGGAGTGGGGTTGGTGTTCAGGCAGCAGTGGTGATGCTGTTGGTAATTTGGGGCTGGTAACCTGGTGACCCTGAATGTCATGTGAAGGACAAGCAGAGAGCTTAGATGGCTGGGAAATAATTGGTGATATTTTGACATTTTTTGATCATGCAGGAGTGTGAGGCTTGTGATCTCTATACTGTAGCAAGTGACCTGATTTAGAACTGTGAAGTCATGTGTCCCAAGTATATCCACTATCTGGCATGTCAGTAGCCTGGAGGTACAAGTACTTGATGTCCATTTGCCAAAAAATGTAGATTCATTACATTCATACCTGTTGCCAAGACTCCTGTCAGCAATTCTAATTCAGTTGGTTTTGTGTGATACATTTAGCACAAAGGAAAACTTACAAAGGAATTTCTGAATTGCCATAAAAAAAAATAAAATTAAATAATAAATATTTTTTCTTAAAGGAAAAAAAACCCCAAAACATGCCAAGAACAAAAAAAATGAAATAATTTAGTTTTACATTCCACTCTGGGCACTCTTCAGTCGTGGCATGTCATTAAATCAAAAGTAGTTTATTTTTAGCAGGTTTTATTTATTTATTTACTTATTTAAATGCAATAGCTGAGCAACAGGTGCCTATAAAAATCCTTGGAAGGAATGTGTGAAGTGGCAGTGCACTGAAGAATAAGTAACGTGCTCTACTCCAGGTGCTGTTTATAGAAGACATGAGTTTTTGTTTACTGCTGGGAGTGTATGACTGGCAGCCCCTTGGGATTAGTCAATTAATGCACTTGGAAGCAGAAGGTGCATAAATCTGTAATATCTTGCCTGAAGCTCATTCTGTTTTACACTATAGAAATCCTTCTGTGAGGCTGAATTTAGGTTTGCAAATGTCTTCTTGTTATGTCTGAGCAAGGGAGTAAACTTCATCAGTGAAATAACCCCAGTGAAAATACACACTGGTGTTCTCTGGTAAGAAGGAGAATTCAGACTTCTTGAATCCCTTCCAGAAACAGATGTAAATTCCACTGGAGCTTTTCAAAGGGTGAATAATCATGGTCTGTTGTGTTGGGGATGAATCATGCAAGGGGTTGCAGATGGTGAGTAGAGTGCAGCTGTGCAGAGGCTAGGGGAGCAGAGATTGGAGACTGGAGGACCTGAAGGGATGAAGGAGATGGTTTGAGGCTATGTGCTAAAAATGTTTTGCATTAAGTAATTTTGAATTAAGTTATATATTTTTATTAACTTTTTTTTTTAATTATTACTTTTTTTTTTAGATTAAAAGTCTTGTTGCAAAACAATAGATCTTTATTTGGGAAGAATATTGCCATCAGGATGTCTGTAAGAACTACTGGTTTTGCCCACAGGTCACAAATCCTCAGCCAAATTGAATATTTAATCACTTTCCAGGACAGACAATTATCTTTTTATTAATCAGATAGGTGATTATGAGTCAAAGTGAGGGACCTTAGAAAATTGTGGAGTGCTCCAAGCACTGCTGGAACTCCAGCCACCCATGGTACTGTTTGTGTGCTGTAGAACTTAATAAACATAGGATGCTCTTGGCACAGCTGGTGGAGAGGGGCAACTGGAAGGGTAGGGAGAAGAGGAGGGTGATGTGATGGGACAGTCTGGGGTGACTGGTGCAGCAAATTCACCTCTTGGGGAGCAAATCAGTAGAAATGCAAGGTTTTTATTCCTTCTCCCCACAGTGGCCCTTTGCCCAGTGTTTTAATGATGTAAAAACCCTTCTGAACTCTCCCTTTCAAATCCCTTGTCACAAATCAGCTCTCACACATTGAGCATGTTGTTTAAACTCAGCTCTATACAACTCCACAAACCTGAAGTGACTTGGAATCTACAGAATATTGGCTTGTGGCAGAAGAACAATATCTTATTTCTATATATAATGTGTGGCTTTGAATTAGGTTGGGTTCTGTTGAAATATTCATGTCACAGGAACATTCCTTGGCTGCTTTGTCAAAGAGTCATCAAGGCTGAATTCATGCAGGAATAAAAAATAAGCTCATGGAACAAAAGATTAGTTAGTTATTCCTTATTGGATTTATTCTTCCCTCACTTTACTATAAATGTACACTTCAGGTAGGTATTTTTATTTATAAAACAGCAAGGATTCCAAGTACTATCTTAATACCAGTATTGTCAATAAAAAAAAGTACTGAAACACACTAAGTTCTAAAGACTGTGTTGCTCCCAGTCTTGTCAAGAAGGAATTATTGACACCATATACCAGTTGCTATCACATAGAAAGGTCCATAAATATAAACCAAAAGGGATTCCTATACCCTAGGTAATAAAAAACACAGTGTAAATGATCCATACATGTACTTGAGCCCTAAAGATTGTGGAATTATCAGAGTTGAGAAGGTCTTTGCAGGACTCTATAAGCTACTGGCAATTGTTTTTTATTTTTATTTTTATTCATCAATACAGTAGGTCTAAAACTTTGCTTGTTAGCAGGAATTACTGGAGAGCTTTGCTTGTAAAAGTTTAGATGTCTTTGGGTACAACAGGCATGTATGTTATGTTGGGGTTTTTTTAACAAGCATGTGAGCAAGTAAAACTTCTGATAAAGAGGTTTATGTAATAGCACAGTCAATATGTTTAATGGAAAATGGTCCAAAATTTTGCCTGGCACTGCCTCTGTATGTATTGAATTATAATTTTAATTGACAATTTTCATTGCACAGATGTCTTTAATTTGTTAGCCTCTGAAGCTTATTTTTCCCATATGTAGTGAAAATGTAGTCTGCAGGAGACTTAGCAGGAGGCTTACTTTTTATTTACTTTAAAAAAAAATTGATTATATTGGAGATAATCATTTAGTCACCACACTAAAATGCAATTTGTATTTGCCTTTTACCTTCAGATATCTTTATCCTTCAACAGCTGAAATCTCACCACCCTCAAGGGAAAGTAATATGTACAAGCAGTTTGTAAGACACAGGTACTGTGGGATTGTTTGTTTCTTCCAAAAGAAAAGAAATCTCTTAATTCTGGGCATACTATACACCTCAGTCTGAGCACTGATTTCTGCAGTTCAAGTATTCCTGTTAATCACTTCAAAATCAAAATCAATGAGCTTGTCAGACATTGGTACAGCATGGCAAAACTCAGAGAAAACCAGTTGGCTTCCAGATAAGTGGATAAGGAGTTTCTGGCCACACCAGGAATATAAAAGAGCTTTGAGTCAATTAACACATGAATAAAACCAAATATTCAGGTGACACATTTGTGTGAACGTGACCTTGGGTCTGCTCAAGTGTCAGACAGACAAACAAATTGGTGCTTGGCCAAATGTCACATGGGTTCAAGTATCAGGCATCAGTCCCATCCCAGCTCCAGTGCATGTGAAGGAAACAGCCTCTTGATGATGCAGCAGGACCTCAGGACTTGTGGTGTTCCCATGAAGGTGCTCAGCAAACCCAGGGAGCACCTGTGTGCTAAACACCATGTTCTTTTTATCTTCTTTGCCCACAGAGTGGTGGCATCAATGATTTAGAATCTGTAAAAGTGTGAAGCTTTATACTTAACAGGTGGAATTGTGTGTCTTTCTGTAGATGATGCTTGTGGTAAATTCTCATTATTTACTATAGAAATGGAAACAGAGACAGGATATATAGAGAAAGGGGGTGTGGATCAAAACATAATATCAAGTCAAGGTAAAAGAGATGTGTGTAAATGTGAAGAGTTCTCAGCTGAGCTCCTAGTAACCAAGTTCTTGAGGGGCTTGCTGAATTTAATTTCCCATTAGATGGTCTTGGATGCTCTTTGCAAGCAGCTGGAGTCTTTCTTTGGGTGTTTTTCTATTCTCAGCTTGAGCTTCCAGCATTAGAATTATTATTTTATTCTGTTTATTCTATTTATTTACTGGGTTATGTTGTTTGAACTGGGAGCAATCCCTTTACTGGATTCCAGTGGGAGGTTCAGTGCTGGAGGAATGAGCAGTCACTCTGCTCCCTCCCTTGAGCCAGGACAAATGTTTGTCAGGCTTTTCCCTGACCTTGCAGCTGATCTAAAAGCATCACTTTGGAATTGTGGCCTCAAAAGACCAGTCATGGCTCTGGCCAGTCCATTGAGTTCTGCTCAACCCAAAGATGTTAAGTGAGATGCTTTACATTAGGTAAGGTGAATATCCCTCTTGTCTGCTGAAAATTAATCACTGCTTTTGTAATTCTTTTCTCCATTACTAATTCCATCTGTTGTGTGACAGTGAGAGGGTGTGATATTCAGGATCAATAGTTTAATTGCTTCCTGAAGAGCTTTATTAGTTACTCCTTAAACAGTAATCCTGCTAAAACAAGCAACTTTGGAAAACTATGTAGAGAATAATGAATGTGTTATGTAATTGAAATAAAACACTGGAGCAAATGGTGAATATATAATAATGAAGTATGGAAAGCAGCTGGTTTTAAAGCAGAAATGTTGCATTTAAAAGGGGGGTGGGTGGCCCTGTTCAGAGACATTTATCTTTTAAGATATTTTAGGCAATGAGACTCAGGAATCAGGACCCATGAAGTAGCTTCCACCCTGTGCTACTAAATCTTGGAAAGAAGCTCCAGGGAGATGCCAACAGGGACTGCAGCTGGCTCAGTAACTGCAAAGTAGCTGAATAGTGACTGCTAGTGATTATGTCACTGTTCCATGTATTTTTTTCAGCCTGTGCTTCCCCCTCCCTGCCTTCCTTGGCTGATTCCTTGCTCTTTTGCAGTCTTTTCCTGTGCTTCTCTGTAGGGTCTGCCCACATTTTTGTAGCTGAGCAGTGTTAAGCAATCATTTCAAGAAGTATTTTGGGCTTTGTAGGGTATGATGATGGTGCAAATGGTAAATTGTTTACTGTGTCTTCATATTTACTGCAGTTATACACAATTCAGAGTTCCCTTTGATAAGGAGATGGGGTAGCAGTTTGTCTATCAGTCCAGGATGACTTTGTGTGTCTTGCCTTGGAGTGTTTTTGTAATCACCCAGATTGAGGTTTCAGAGTTTTGCTTGGGAGGGACATAAATGTTAAACAGATGTTCCCAGAGCCTTTAATTCCCATTAATGCAGATTGTGCATTTTGGCTACTTTGCACTCAGAGCTGTGAGAAATCTTTGGTGCCTAAAATGGCTCCTTTGTCTTTGGCAGCCCTGCTTTGTTTTCCCCCCCAGAATTTGGACCCTGATGTTATGGTTCACTATTGATAACACTCTTGTCACATGCTTGTGTTAGTATCTCTTTACATCTCTTCTTTTCAAACAGTGAGAAATGTGGATTAGTTTATTTTCAAGAAGAAAAGCTTGCCTTTCACCTCTCTTTTTGGATTGTGTGAAAATCCTGGGAAAAACAGAAAATCCTGGGACCAAAGACAAGCTGCTGCCTGGCCCTTGTAAGTTCTGCTTTGGTTTGGCTGAGTAATACAAAACACCAACAAAAAATTCCCCATATTGTTTTTGCCACTTCTAGCATCGATCAGCAAAATATTTGCAGTGTTTCAAAGCTTTCTCAACCCTTCCCACGTGAGATCACCAGTGTGTTTGTTATCTCTGCATCTTCTGATGCAACCAGAGCAGAAAGTAAAACTCAGCTGGGCCCCTCTCCTGTAGCTTGGTTTTTCCTTCAGACTCTTTAGTGTTCCCCCATCTCTGCAAGGATCAGAGAAAGAGGATTGGCTTCTCTCCCCTTTTGCTTAGGCAAAGCATTTTCTTCCTTTTTGATCAGGAAATTAACAGCTTTTTTGGTTTTCTGCTGCAAGACAAACCTAGACCAGGTGGCTTTACAGCCACTGCTGCTGTGATCTGGAGAAGGAAGAACACTGTACAGAGAATTTTTCCTTTTGTAACTTTTAAGAGCTTAACTTTGCAATTTTAAGCATAATTTTTCAAATTAGGGTATGGACATTTGTATGAAAGGCAAGGATCTTGTAATTTGCATATTGCAGTAAAACACTAGAGAGAAAAATATAAATTTTTTTCTGTTTGGTTGTTCTTTGGTTTAGTTTAGGGGTTTTTTGTGTCTGTTTTTGGTTTGTTGTTTGGTGGTTTTTGGTTGGCTGGTTAGTTTGCTTTGCTTTTTTTTCTTGGAGGGGTGGCAGTGTTGAAACATTTTCATCTCAGGTGTACTAAATTCTGTTTTGCCTTAAATTCTTAGTATTTTGTAAAACATGGAATATTAGTAGTCTGTAAGGTGATCAGTGTGAAGACTGAATCAAATGTGACAGGAGAGAGGAGAAAACATGGATGCTTTCCCATACAGAAGACTGAACTTCCTACTTCAGGTGTACTTTATTTCCAGTTATTTTCTACGTATTGAATCAGAATATTGGAAATATCCTGTAGCTGACATATTTCATATTTTTTCCTTATACACCAGTGTTTTCTAAAAGCATTTACTGCACCCAGCAGTTCTAAATATGCTGTTTTCAGCCCCAAAACTGGCAGAGTGACCCAGAGGTAATGAGTGTTTCAACTTTAACCTTGATGTTTGCAAGCAAGCAAACGATCAATTTGTTGATGCAGTAAATCCAGACTTTGGTACTGCTTCTCAGAGACCTTTGCAGCTCAGAGACCTCACTGGGATTATCCCTAGTGTGGCAGGGCCAGGGATTTTAGTCTTCCACCATTGCTGTCCAAAAGTGAAGCAAATAACAGCACTGCACAATCAGCTATTTTTCTTCAATAATCTGATTTAAGACATGTTTGAAGTTTATAGGTAAGTTGCTCATGGGGTGTTTACAGTATGGTGGGGAGGACTTCTGAAAATAGGCATTGGAGAGAGAACAGATTGTGAGAGAGCACCAGTAAAACCCATAACTACCTTAAATTGTCTTCTTATTTTTCTATGTCATTGTTTTCAGTGTTCTTTGGGGGTATTTTTATGTGGGTGTAGGAAAGGTGGCATGGAGACTCTATTGTATGGGAAGCTGATAACATCCTCTGCCAGTGTCTTAGTGGCACAGAATGCTTCTAAAGTCTTAAGAGTGAGAAGAAATGTTGATTTATCCAACTGCTTGTGTGGAATCATCATGCTGCAGCTACCACAGCTACTCTTGTAACAAGCACAGCTTTTTTTGCTAAAGGAAAAATACTCTCTGTGGCTAGACTTAGATGAACTTCATACTCATTACCCTTTTTGTTCTAGAAGCTTTATTTTCCTACAAACAAGGTGCAATGCATGTTAAATGAAACTTGCCAGTGAAAGCATGTGCATGTGTAAACATGCACAAAATGCAAGGCCAGAAGACACACAGTTTATTATATTTTTCTTAAAGGTTTTCTGTGCTGATGAAAAAAACATTAATGGTCACTTTTTCAGTAATCAAAATACGAGTATATTTTGGCAGTCTTCAGAAATGGTTATTATTAAGCAGCTTTGCTAAGGCAGCTGGTTAATAATTGACAAGAGCTGTAATTATTAAGCAGCTGTAATTTACTAGTAGTGTTTGAAAGTACAAAAGGGTATGCAATTTAATGGTTAAAACAATAAGCACTTCATTTATGTTTCCCCAGCTGTTTGGTTGTTCTGGTATAAACTCAGCTAAAAAGACTGCTGAATTCTAAATATTTACAATAAAAAGGGAAAAGTAGGGTGTAATTTGGGCTGCTGGAAGGGCCCTGGCCACCTTGAGCACTCAGCTATCCACCCTTCCTGAGCCAGGGACAGTTGTTCATATTCTTTGCCACCATGACAATGAAAAGGTACATCAAGGTTTCTTTACTATTCTCCCTCACCACAAAATAGTCACGTCACAGGGATAGATTTTCCTTTGTTTTCATGAATACAACACAAAAAGTGATTGCTCAGTTCTCACCTTCCAGTTGTGTCAGGTGCATAATGTCATGTTTCACACTCTGTTGGGTAACTAACAGCAAAGAGCAGCTAGTTCCAGGTGTTGCTAACCTGGTTTGTGTTGCCTCCACAGAGAAACTCTACAAAGATACTCAAGACTGAAAGTAGCCTCAGAAACTAACAGTTAACCAGCAGTGTTTGCAGTTGATTCAGTGGCTGCCAGGCTTTGTGTAAGTGATGGTTTCCAGGGCACTCTGCATCCTGAGTCTTCCTGAGATTGGAGGCTCTGTTCTGAACACACACAGATGGTTTAGCAATAGTCAGATGCTCAAAAATATTCTGTGCCATTCTCCTTTGGTGTGTGACTGTCCATTCCTAAAGCATCAGGCTAATGATTATTTTATTTAAGCAGGTTTTTATTTAGGGTCCACATATAATTTCTGATTATTCTTTTTCTTCAGCAGCTAGGTCATGTACATTACATCATGGTAAGATCAGCACTAACATACCTTCTGTCTGTGACTGCTGTTAGAGATCAGGGATAAATTCCCTCTCAGTCTCCTAGATATTTGCTACACAATGTGATCTAGAACATATTTCTGTTTTCTAGTTAAAACTATCATGTGTCAGAGAAACTGGGCATGGATCTTTACAATGGCGAGTTAATAACATTGTCAGCATCTGTTTTCTGAGTGAAATTTTATCTTGTTTGGTTTATAACATCAGGTATTTAATGCTTACAATTTGTGATTCCTTGTTCAGAACTGACTGCTGTATTTGGCTTGGTTTTAACAGTCAAAACACAAGGAACCTTCTGAAAATTGCACTGTCTCAGTAATGCTGGACAGATCCTGAAATCTCCAGTGTTCACTTTCATAAACACCTCAATTTTAGTGTGTGAGCTGAGTAAATGGGTAGCACTGTGGATTTTGCTGTGTGTTTCTGCCTGCTACTCCTTCAGTTCTGCTCTTCCAAGTATTTGGTAAGGTATTTCCCTGGGGAAGAAAAATCTGCTGTACAATGGTATTTGGGTTGGGAAAAGGTCAATGTTGCAAATTGTCACAAAAAACAAATTTGTCCCAAGATAAATACTGTTATTTTCATTAATTTCAGGAGAGAGAATCTAACTAAACTTCATTTATAGCCACAAGATAGTTTCTTCCCAAAACAGGTACAATGAGGCACAGAGCTGTAAGAAATTGCCTAAGGTTATATAAAACATATTGGTTTGTTCTAATCAGCACAGTTTATGATTACATTGCAATTTCAATCTCCCCTTTTACTGAGGGGATGGATAATGTTTTTTATATCTATTCCCATGGCTAAAAATGAGTAAGGGGCATGGAGGATGTACCATTACAGCATTTGTATCACAGTGGAATAATTGGAGTGCTCTGAACATCAAAAGGAAGTTTCGCCAAGTCCAGTGTACTCACTTTGTTGTCTGAGAGGTTGCAGAATGTAGAATAAAGAGCCTTTTAATTGCACCTTTTTGTTGGTGTTACAGCCCAAAGCTATGCTTTTGGTCCAGAAATGCCTGATTTTCACCCGCTGGGTCTGTCTCAGATGATGACAGAAAAGGCATGATTGATTTCTCCAGGGAAAATGCTAGTGCCAGGGGAATGAAACTAGCTCATATTGGAAACTAAAGAAACCAGCGTGGCAGATGTGTGTTTGTTTTTTAATCACAGCAGCACTCCCACTGTAGAATCAGCATTTGCACGTCCCCATGGCGCCCGTTGTTGGTGGTTTCAAGGTTCACAACAACAACCAGCACCACGCGTTGGCTGAGCTGGAGCTGCCCGGGCAGGATGAGACCACGGCAGCGTGTGTCCCTTCCCCTGAGTGCAGCTCTGCAGCAGCAGGAACCTTCTGCAGGATGTTGGCCAGTTCCTGACCTGAGGACAGCAATTGAAACATGCAGTGTTTTCTAAGGACTCTGAGTTGTCACACAAAGCTGGGGAAACCCGGGGTGAGGTTTGGAGGCAGCTGGGAAAAGCTGTTGCACTGGAGAAAATGAAAGTAACCCTGGGAATTCCAGGTGTACTGGATTGTATATGCTGGAGCACTCGTGCTGGTTTGAACTGATCTTGACTGAATTAGGTCAAAAAGTATTAGTTTAGCCAACTTCTGCCAAAATTTGGTGTAAGGCAGTAGTTGGTTCTCTGCAGTATGGTAGAGGCTGTGCCTAGAGAGTGGTGATGACTGGGGTGCAATCCAGCTGGCTGCTGGTCACCAGGGGTGTCCCTCAGGGATCAATATGAGGGCCAGTCTGGTTTGGCATCTTTATTGATTACTTGGATGTAAGGATTGAGGCACCCTCAGTAAATTTGCAGACTATACCCAATTGTGTGGGGGTGTTGATCTACTCGAAGGCAGGAGGCTCTGGGAGGGACTGGCACAGGTTGGGTGATGGGCTGAGGCCAATTGTCTGAGGGACAGTGAGGCCAAGGCCGGGGCCTGCATTTGGGTCACAA
>JANHGL010023438.1:0-20646 GCA_024611195.1 Ceyx melanurus | reverse complement strand
AGCGTAGCCTGTACCGTGAGATCCCCCAGGTGAGACAAACGCTAACTAGCACTGACCAAACTCTTGCCTGTGTCCTCCTGCTTGGCTTGTGCACAGATCGTCCCGGGCTGGTGAACGTGGGGCACATAGAGAGGATGCAGGAGAGCATCGTGCAGGTGCTGAAGCTCCACCTGCAGAGCAACCACCCCGACGACACCTTCCTCTTCCCCAAGCTGCTGCAGAAGATGGCCGACCTGCGGCAGCTGGTCACTGAGCACGCCCAGCTCGTGCAGATCATCAAGAAGACTGAGTCTGATGCACATTTACACCCTTTGCTACAGGAAATCTACAGGGATATGTATTGAGGATTTGGAGCATTTTATTGTTTTGTTGGTTTTTTTTTTCCACCACTATTTAAAGACGAGCAATACTAATTACAGATGGGAGCAAAGCTGCTTGCACAGTTACCTGCTGTTCACTCAGCCCACAACGTGACACTCTAAAGGCTGGGTAACTGGAGTGTTACTTCTTTTGGTTTGGGATCCTTTGTCTTCTTTGGAACGAGCTCTGCAGAAGAACACTGATCATAGTGCTCACAAAGTGTCTTAGAATGTTGGGGTTTTAATTTGGAAATCTGAAGATTGGTAAGGAATACAGATGTGAATAATAAATCGGAATGTTAAGTGACAGCAATGAACAAAATTGTATTTCCTCTTGGCTTAGGCATTTTGGAATGAGTGTAACCAGTGGAGCAGTTCTCTCCAGGCACGTGCACAGGCAGAGAGATGATGCACTTTTGGCTAAGGGCAATGGCTGGGAGCCAACTAACCCCTTTCCTTACAGCAGTCACCCCAGGTGCATCACATGGTTGGGTGTGGTGTTACTCTATGTTCATTCTAAAAGCTTTGGAAGGCCTTTGCTCCACTGCTGCTCAACTTCCATGAAAGGCAGTGCAGCTGCATATGGTGTTACACTGGTATATCAGCATTACCATGCTTAAAGGATGGCTTTTTTAGGAAATTAATTGATTAGAATCCAAAGAGGTGTCTAAAATGCAGCAGAGATGCTCCATTCAGGTGTCTCTGGAAGAGTAAATGTGATAAAGTGTTTTTAAGGAAATGTCACTGAGGAAAAATATCTGATACTGCTTGTGCTTTGGGGAATGTGTCCTGTCTCAAGATACAGCTTTAACTTAAACACACTGTTGGGAATTAGCAAGACTTTGAGGAGGCTGAAAACTCTGATGCTAGCCCAGAGCAAAGAAGCTCAGCTGCACAGCATTCTGGTGCAGTGGAACACTGCAGAAGTGGCTGCACAGGAAAGGCTTCTTCTTTCTTGCCCTGTATCTTGGCAGTGTGGAGTTGTTTGGACCTCTTCCCTTTTCTGATGTTTCATTTTGTACCAGTTTTCCACTCAGATCTGTTTCTGTTCCTTCTTAGGGCCTTGTCAATAGAGCTATTGAGTAGATTATTTCATCAAATGTTGTCCTTGTCCATACAGCTGTCAATGGCTAGTGGATGAGGTGATGGTGTTCCAAGAGCAGCATTTCTAGGTGTTGTGCAAGAGAGCACAGCTGAGAGCAAGTCTGTCATGTTCCTGAGAGCAAACTCTGATTTTTACAGTAGTACTTCATCCTGCTGCAAAATAAGCCGTGAGGAGACTGCCTGACTTTGCCATTTCATCAGTGTTCTGCACACAGGTGCTTGTTGAATACAAGACACGGGGGTATTTCTTTTTATTTTCTTTTTTTTTTTTTTCTTTTAATATGGTAACAAAGTTTTTATTTCCTGATTTTAGTATTTTTTTCGTAACACAGATCTCAGGAGCCAACCACAGTTTCCAGTGGCACAGGAGGACACTTTGTACTCGAGCTATTGTAGAAGAGTTCAGGAGTTTAAACCCTCCCTGTGAGAGTTAATGTTGATAAAGTGACACCATCCCACAGTGAGTCTGTCTTTAGTCACAACATGTTTCTTTGCAGGCCCACTGGGTACCTTACAGCTGTCAATGCAATTCTGTCTTCATCCAGGACATGGTTGTTAGCAGAGGTGCTGGTGTCAGGTGTATTTGGTGTTAAATACTGAAGCACAGGTCACCAGCAGGGTAGAAACAACTGCATGTGCACAAAACTCCCCCAGCACCAGTTGGCAATGGGGAGAACAGGCCTGATGCTGCAGGAACTTGCAGTCCTACCAGGAGGCAGCAGATGAGGGGAGGGTTGTGTGTCCCTCAGCAGCACAGGACACATCCTCAGGAACAACAGGACTTCAGCACATGGCTGCTCTGCACTGCCAGCCAGGCACTTGCACTGAGGAGCTCTGAGGTTTATGCACAGGACGTTGCAGTAATTGCTGTGCAATTATTTCTTACTCAGACCTTTGCAAAGGGCAAGTTTCAAAGTTGTGTCCCATAGTTTGGGTGTACTGAAGCATCTCAGGAAAATACCACATAGGGCAGTGTTGATAAAAACTCTTTGTCCTGCTCTTGCTCTCTGAAGTGGCTAAACTTAAAATAAAAAAAGACCACTTAAACTCTCAGCACAATGATAAGGAATTGAGAACAGGGTCCTCCAGTGGAAGGCAGAATGTTTAGCTGTGTTACCTGGTGGGAATGGGTTCCTATCACTGGCATTAGGGAAATGTTTCATTTGTATTTTTCCTGTTCCAGATCCATTTTCTTCTGTTATTTGAAACCAGCCAGCATCTTCTCACCAGCTTCTTGGACACTGAAGTTTGAAGGTGTCGTTGCCATTGGTAGAGGGGTTGGCACTGGATGATCTTTAAGGTCCCTTCCAACCCTAACAATTCTATGATTTCTGTTTTAATTTAAATTGGAGACCTTTAATTAAGAAAAAAATAAGGGCAAGAACACATCTGTGAATGACAGAAATAGGAAGGAGCTGTTAACACAGCTTCAGATTGTGGCTGGATTCCAGAGCCCAGGCTGCTGAGCTGTGCTCATACCCGCAGGCTCTGCAGAGAGCCACACGGGGCAGACAATTCCCTTCCCAGTGCCAGTGAGAAACAGCCTCTCCATTCCCACAGGACACTGCTCACACAGCACAGGCAGTGGGGGGGTGACTGCAGCAGCTGTTCCCACTTTGATTCCAAAGTGACTCTGTCTGTCTGCAGTTTGGAATCTGAACAGGTTTGAGATCCAGTGCTGAGGGGCCTCCAGCATCTCCACCCTGTACTGCTCAGCTGGTGTTTTAAACCACCCACTCAATTGATCAATTAATTAATCAATTCTTATTAAAGACTGGCCTGTCAGGTGTAGTTTTGCTCTGGTTCCTACCAGCACAGGCTCTGTTTCTCTAACAGCACTGAAGAGCCCTGGTTAGCAACCCCCAAACAGCTCAGGAGGTGACAGAGGGATAGGAAAACTTCTAGGAAATAATGGTATGCGTTGAGTCATAGAATCATAGATATTAGGGGTTGGAAGTCCTCCATAAACCTGCAGCTGCCTCAGGGAGGGTTGTTGAGAGCTTTGGATGTGTTGCTTGTTGCCCCAGCTGCTATGAGGAGGCAGGGGAGGAAGGTTTTGTGCCAAGCTTAAGGAAAGCTGATGGGTCATTTTTATCTCCTTGAATGTTTTCTTGAAAGTTGTCCTGTCTCCAGTGTGAAAACACCCAGCTGCCCTGGGAAAAAGCCCAACTGACTTGTCCTGTTTAAATTCCAGAGCCCCACTTCTGTTTTAGACACAAATTGAAGGGCAATTGATAGAAACATTTTCCACCTACAGGAATGAAATCTTTCTTTGCACATAAAGAATTTAATTTGAGTATTCTGATTATTATTTAATTGCCATTTCCACGTGCCTTTGTGCTTTGGCTCCAGTCAGCTGCTAGAAGGCTGAAGGGTTGCCAAAGAGCATATTTCTTGCATTATTTCTGGCCAGCACAGGTTTAGGAAATACCAGCATTGCACTAAGTCCGTTCTCATGAGGGAGCTGGCACAAGTCTGCAAATCAAAGAGCTTATAATAAGCATCTAAACATTTGTTTGTTTGTTCAAACTGCTAAAACTTGGGGAGATTTATTCATCACGAGGTCACATTGAATCTGAGTTTCCTCTTGGTTCTGATGGAGACCCCAGGCAACCAGAGTGGAGATTTCACTGCAGCTGCCTGTGCTGTGTATGGAGAGAGGGGCAGCTTCAGCTCCAGCCCTCCTGGAAAGCATTCCCAGTGCTGAGCTGGAAGTCTGCAGCTCCAGCTGATTAATACCCAGGCAGCTTTGTCTCCCTGCCTGGGCACAAGGTCTCACAGATAATGGTCCTTCCCTGAAAAGGCCAATCCCTTTGCAGGTGGTGACACAAGTGGAGTGTGGTACCTGCTGCTTGCTTGTATCTCCAATCTTTTCTTGATAATCAGTTGCATCTAATTTATTAATCTAGGTTTAATCAGCTTTATTATCCTTCTTTGATTAGGGATTTAAATGATACGTGGGTTTGATCTGAGATTATTGATATTCTGTATTGTGGGGTTTTTTAATTTAATGTAATACCTTTGTGTTTCAGTTTGTAAAATACAAGAATATAATTGCGAGGTATAAACTTTCACTAAATTATATTACAGAGGTGCTTTAAGAAAAAGATGTAAATTATTTAATTTAAATATTTGTTTCATACTTTATCTTGTGAACCCTTTTGTTCCATGAGGACAGATTTACTTCTGTGGGGTGAGGACAATGGGCCTGAAGTCAAAGACAAATTGGTATTTATTCCTGTCTGGTCTGTATTACTGTATTATTTGTGAAGAGGTATCACAAATGCTGCCACTTACCAGTGTTTGGTAGCAACAGCTGTAACAAAACTTACAAATATATTTTCAGATAGAGTTATTTAGTTTTGCTAAGTCGAGGTCAAGAAGAACTGAGAGCCCAAAGCTGAATTAATATTGCTCATGTTTTAACTCCAGGTCACTGATGTGAAAACCAGTTTATGGAACTAAGTTCATCTTTGCTTTACAGCATGGTAGTTTTGTTTTCCTGCAAAACCTGGGAAGAAAAAAGAGCTGACACTGTTAGTGCCCCATTTCTGAGACCACCTGAGGCTCTCTAGAAAGGACACTGATCAGGATCATCTCCTGCTCCCTGCAGGCTGCATACAGGTGGTTTGAGCTGTGTGTCCTGGCAGAGTCAGGGTGGATGCTGCAGTGCCATCACTGCCCTCTGACAGCAGGGTTCCCTTTCTGCTTTTGAGCAGAGATGACTCTGTTCCCTGGGATTTAGGTGCTGTTTCCACAAAGGGCCACAGCTGAGATTTTTCACTTGCTCAGTGTCTTCATACAGGTTGACTGCTGAGATCACAATGTTAGGAGTTGGAAGGGAGCTAGAAGATCATCTAGTCCAACCCCCCTGCCAGAGCAGGATCACCTAGGCCAAGTCACCCAGGAACAGGAAGGTGACAGTGCTGCTCCTGGGCCAGTCACACACAAGTGGCCACACAGAGCACTGGGCAAAGCCACCTGTGGTCACCTCTGGCCCAGCTGGATGCTCTGGGTATGTTCTGCCACGTGCTTGGCAACATGTTTTACCAGCTTCTTGGATGGGCTCTTCTCTTGCTGCTCCTGCTGCCCCACAGCTTTCACAAGCAGCTGCCCAGAGTTTCCTTCAGCATTGGAGCAGCAGTTTAATCATGTCAGGGTGTTCAAACCCTTTATCACATCTTAAATTGCCTCTTATCTGGTAAGACACACAAATAAAGCACATTTTGATTAACGTTGCCAAACACTAATCACTAGAGCTAAGAAGCCTTTAATTAAATCAAGATATCTATATTAGAAAAAAAAAAACAACTTACAGAAATCTTTGTTTCCAGTCAGCTGTGTTCTCAGGAGCTTTGGGGTACATTTTATGACAGTAAATAGGGAATGCACAAAGAGCAGACATTTCCTGCAGGGAAAGTCCAACCTCCTTCTCGTGGGCTGCTCATTTCCCAGAAAAATGCCACAAATTCAGGCCAAGTTCCCAAGTTTTGTTTTTTGTTTTTTGTTTTTTTCTGCCAGAACAATGCAAATGCCATTTTCAGGAAGGAATGGAAGCCCTGGTCTCACAGGGGTTTGGAGGAAAGACAACTTGTCTTGCACTTGTGAATGTAAGTGTGATGTGTAGCTAAAGATGCTGATGATTCTCAGATGTTACCAGCCTACTGATCTAGGGTGAAAAAACTTGAACTAAACCATTTTCTCCTTCTTTACATTCTGATTTTTTTTTCCCATATCCTTTCAAATGAAAAGGTTGAATTCATAGTGTTTGTAGAGAGACTGGTAGGAACCTATGTGCTTTAAAAACAACAAAGTCACCTTTTAAGATTGAATGTAAACACAGCTAATTTGAAATGCCTTAATGGTTTTAAAAAATAAAATATTTTTAAAAGTGAATTCCATGCCTTGTGCTGATCTTTTATTCCCAGGTAAGTAACTCACTGTCATGTGGTGGCCTGGAGACAAATCTGTTTGTTCCCTCTGCCAGGTCCCCCTTTCAGGGGCTGTATGCACACAACTTTTGTGCACACAATAGTAACTGTGCCCTCTTGCACAAGAACCTCACAGCCTTGCCAAGGGCCTGGGTGAGTGTTTGCAGAACCAGGACCTGAGCAGGGCAGGGAGGGGGTGGTGGCACCTGGGGATGGTGCAGAATCTTGTTGTTCCTTCTGCAGCAGTAGTGGGGCACAAGTGTGTTTGGTGCTGCAATCAGCAACTGGGATGATTTTGGTCTTAGTCTGGCCTCCATTTGGCAGACAAAGCCCTGCTTCACACCAGGGAGTAATCATGGGGATTGTTAGTAGTGAACAAGAGTGGGTGAGCAACCTTGGCTGGGATAGTTTGGGCATGGTGGCATTTGGGCTGTGAAATCACATATAGAGCAGAACACTGTGATGTAGGAACCATAAAGCTCATGTTCACTGGGCAGATGAGAATGTGGGACATGTAAGTTTGGACAGCTGGGCACAGAGAATAAGCCTTTGTCATTCCAGGAACCACCAACTGGCACGTAGGTCAGGCTTCTTCCTCCAGAGATGACACAACATCCCCCTGGGCTCCTGAACCACGTGGTGGGACTTGCTGGACATACATTTCTTCCCCTAGAAGGTATGTGGACCCAGGTAACTGGAGCAGAGACATCCTGCACTTGGTGCTTTTTTTGTTCTGTTCAGAATAAACATCTGAGCTGCACTGAGCCAAATCAAAACTCCTGCAGTTAGTCAGTGGCAAGTCCCCTCCCTGCTTAAAACTGCTTAAAATCAGGTCATTTGTGAGGGCTCTAAATGAGCCTCATACCATGATGGCAGAGATGGTGATTATGACTGAATGAGTGAACTGTGTTTCTGAAAGGGAGGGAGAACAGCTCACCAGCTCCCCCAGCTCACCAGTGGGTGCATCTCCCAGTCCTTGGGTTGGCTTGCACAGGACACAACCCACAGGCATGTTCTCATTCAGATGGGAACTGCACCAGCCAGGCTACCTGCAATCCAAGAGTTGATAGAACCTGTTGCAAACATTGCTGAATAGAGGAAAGAAAGTGGTTTTTTGGAAAGACATTTGCTGCTATAAATATATTGGTGCTCTCAGGGTAACTGTTGCTTTTGCTCAGCTTGCTCAGAGAGACAATTTTAAGCTGGAGAAG
This sequence comes from Ceyx melanurus, assembly GCA_024611195.1. Lineage (NCBI taxonomy): Eukaryota > Metazoa > Chordata > Aves > Coraciiformes > Alcedinidae > Ceyx > Ceyx melanurus. Next base: position 13,041 of record JANHGL010023438.1, on the reverse strand, counting down.
TGCTGTGCTGCTCTTTCCAGCAGCTCTCCTGCTCCTTCCAGTCCTGGCTTTAGCACAGGCTATGCCTCTGTCATTTCTACAGTGCAGCCAGCTACATTACAACCTTAAAACAGCAATGTGAAACTGGAATTAGCTTAATAACCCTGTCTTTGGAAGTGTCCTTGCTTCTTAGTGCAAAAGGGAATCTGAAATGTTGACTTCTGAGGTGTATCCAATTAAATGGGTGTATGTGTTTTCCTCTAGTCACTGCAGAGTCAGTCCACAACAGAGCACACCAATTAAAAAAAAAGAAGTATTTAAAGACAGCCAAACACCCTCTAGAACTAAAAATAACTCACTGAAATAATGTTGGCTTCTTTTAGCAAACTCAGGGTTCATTCTACTAGAGTGATCCCATTTAGGGGCTGACACACAAAGGCTGAAGGTGAGAAGAAAGCAGCAGTTACATGAGGCATGAGCAGGTTCTGAGCCAATGGTCAGCAGGAGCTGGAGCAAATACCATGATTTGGTGGCTTGAGTGTTCTAGACACAGCCTTGGGGTGCTACAGAAATCCCACCTAAATCATCCTTGTAATTGAGACAGGGACAACACAGACCACCTGAGGCTCATTTTTTACCTAAACAAGCAGCTGTTTAACAATTTTTTTACCTTTTTTTTTTTTTGACAGAAATTCTGTTTCTAAAACCCCTCTTCTAGCTGCAGTTTAATTAATTCAGGGAAGAATTTAGGTTATTAAATGAAGTTTTATTTTTCCAGGTTAAGTGATGGGAAAGTGAAAAGGAATTCATCTTGACTTGTAAAGCATAAACTAGATGTATAAGGCTCCTCTTCTGTTGCTGCACTGACCTGTACTGGAAGGTTGACTGGAAAGTGACTGCAAGTATCTTCTTTATTATTATTAGATTGCTATTTTAAGAGCACCTACATTCCAAAGTCTGAATGCCATGGTAGTCCTGAGAGGCTAATCTTGAAGAATCTAAGATATTTCTATGGGTATCTGTAACATTTTCTAGCAACAGTTTTATTTCAGACTTAAAACTAAAGCTTTGAGTTCCTTGCCCCTGCAGTCTTACTGGGGCAGAGCTGCCAGGTTAACTGGTGTATACTGATTTTATATGGAATTAAGCTAATTCATCCTGTCCTAACACTGCAGGAGTGTCCAGAACAACACAAAATATTACAATACCAAACGTCAGAACTGCAACATGGTTCCTACACTGCTTATTTTTCCCTACATGTGTTTTACATGGTGACAACAAGCTGCTCTGGCTCTCCAACACCTACCTCCAGGCCCTGCTGCTGGCACAGCAGCCCATGTCTGAAGCCAATTGTGAGGAAATGTGTTACTGTGTTCTGGAGCAGGGAGCTGATGAAGGTCACCTCTTTAAAAGGAGCAATATGATCGTGTCCCAAAAGGAGAGAGGAGGATCCCCAGCCAAAGAACTGTCCCTCTTGTTCCTTCAGTATTTATGTTGTTGTATGGGGTTTAGATTGCTGGGCTTTCCTTTTATCCATGTCTTCTTGTATCTCCAAAGGAAATGCCTTTAGGTTTTCATTCACACAGGGCAGGCAGAACCTTTTAGAGTAGAACAGGCTACATTCCTATAAAGAAAATAACATTTATTAGCAGGATACACAAAATGGAACTGCTCATTAAACCACACATATTGTGATGTAAACCTCATTACAACCACACTGGCTTCTAAATTAAAGTAATTCATCTAGGTTGAAATATTCCAGCAATTTTGCTGCTTCTAATAATTTTAATATCTGGTTAGAGTTTACTGGGTGAAAAAAAACCCAAACCAACAAAACAACTGGGTCTGTAACAATTGCTAAACAAATCAACTATGATGATACTCCTTTTAAAGAGGTGACCTTCATCAGCTCACTGCTGATGAGGAACACATTTCCTCCCAACTGCCTTGTCCTCCAAGCATCGTTCATGGCTCTCCTGGCAAGATTTCATCCATTACCCACCTTTACCTTCAATAAAGGTACCCACTGATTAACAACCAAAACCATGGGTGCTACTAAAGCTTGAGCTGTCATCTCTTCTCTGAATTCCTGCTGGCAAAGTCTAAAAGCTGCTGTGCACTGGGAGGCAACTTCCCTGCCTGTGACAGGGGGTAGGATCTGAGTGGTTTGTTCATGGCTGGGCTGCTCAGCTCCTGCCACAGACCCAGAAGCTTTAACCAGGTGTTAGTTCCTGGCTAGGAAGAAGAAAAAACTGATGGAATATTTGAATCTACTTGCAGTACAGAGTTTTGACAACTGGAAGAGAAGCCTATTAATGTAGTATTCCTTTGCCCTGCAGAGAGACTGAGGTCCATGGTTCTCCTGGCCTGCTGATCACTAAATTCCAAATAGGATTTCATGGGTAAGCTGGAGCTGATGTTGCTGATGGATTATTCTTGGGGATTTAAGCCTGAATAAGGACATCAGTTTAGATGGATCAGGACATCTTTTGGGGAGTAATGGATTCTGGGTGTTTTGTACCCAAATAGCCAAGCTTTCCTTTTGCCACGGCCATTTGCAGCTGGTCTTTCTCTGAGGGCTTGGCTTGGATCTGCCTCTTCTTGCTTTTGTTTCTCCTGTAACTACCTGGCCTTCAGCAGGAGATTCAGCAGCTGATTATGTCAAAGTCACAATCAGCCTGCTTCTGTGTGACTTTCAAGCCCCAGGAACAACTTCTCTTCATCTATTGTCCTCCCCTGCACCGACTGCCAGGCGCCTCCATAGTCAGAGGCCTCTGGTCTCTGAAAAGCCCTGTAACTGGATTTCAGTTGCACAACCTCCAGAGCCCATTGTTTTTTGTCTCTTGGTATCCTTAATACTTTAAGCTGCCAATTAAAAAGGGAAGATTAGAGGTTAAGTTGGGCCTGCTATTCTTGTTTGTATTGCAAAAGGGCCCACAGCTCCCCCCACACTCCAGGTTAAGTTCATGGCTCCCCAGGGATGGATGGACACTGGACAGGAGCAAAGGAGGGGAAGGGCTCTTCCCTGGTTGCTGGGTGGGGAGCTCTGATGTTGAGATGCAGCTCCTCACAGAGATCCAGGTGCTTAACTTGCTTTTAATTTTGTTTTAGCTTTAACTTTCTTTTAGCTGAAATGAGTTGCCAGCTTGTGCTGGTTTTGGCCAATGGGGCTTGGCACATCTGGGTGCTGGGTCCACATCCCCTTAGTCCTCCTGCTCCCACTGTGAGAGTGTTTAAACCCTATGAATTATACTCAGTATGTCTGGTCAAGCCCTTTTTTGGGAGCTGTTAGGACTGTGGTTAATCAGAGAAATCTGAAGAAGGGCACTTGACCTTCCTAAGGACATTTAAAAGCATTTTTATTAACTTCCTTTCTGTTCAGTTCTGACATATTTTAAGACATTGCAGATAACTGTTGTGGTTGGGCTGGAAATAATGCTAAAGCTTGGTTCAGTAGGGTGATGTACTCTGCAAGCTGCCTGGAGTAAATCAATAGGGTGAGACTTAGGAGAGTGGAAAACATTTTCCTACATGAAAGAGGAATAGTGTGTTTACCTGCTTTGTGGTGTGGGTGTTTAAAGCACTAATTATCATCTCTGCAGATGTCTTTCAGTGTTACCTAAGCAGGATTACTAAATACATTTTGAAACCATGTATGATTCACTATCTAGCCTGGCCAGTTTAGTAAGAAATTCATTCTCAATTATTTACAATCAAGGTTTTACTTTGAGTGATACCATCAGGGGAATCTGGAAGACTCAGATAACAAGAAGTAAATGATTGACATATTTCCACAATAGGCAGGAATGTCAAAAAGATTAAAAGGGGCTTCTATCAGCTCACTGCTAACCTCCTCTATACATTGTCATGGCCTAGATTAAATGAAACAATTAAAAAACCTTTTAAAAGAAAATGCCTTACCTTCCTTCAGAAATAGACTGTGTGGAAGGAAACTGAGAGGCTGAAAAGCTGGATTTCTGACACTGAACTGCCAGGCATAACCAGAGAGCACTGCTGCTTCATCTGACTCCTGTGTACTATTCAGGTAGCTCCAGAAAGGTTACAAAAAAGAAAAGAAAATCTCAGTTGCAATCTCTAGCCTGACCTTCTGGTGATTTCTGTTCATCTAAATGACACAAGAGACTTCAGGAATAGGAAGCAAGCTCCATGGGGAGAAGGATGCATGCTCCTCTTAGCACAGTGGGCCAAATCCATCCTTGGTGCCAGTTTCCTCCAAGTCAGCATGGCAGCTAAACTTGTCCAAGTGTGCCCATTTCATTTTGGCTCTGTCTGTTCCAACCCTCTCAGTTTTGTCAGTGTCATTTCACTGTCAGAGAGCTACCCTGGCAGTGCCCTGCTCACTCCTGACAGTAGCTCTTCCAGACAGGGTGGCAGCCTCGTGCTGTGGGTGCAAACCTCAGAATCCACAGATGTTTATATTCTCTTTATGGAAAAGAAGAATCTACTGTTGGTGCAGTGTGATCTACTGAACCTTAAAGATTGTGAAGAGCTATGTGACCTCCCTTGAATGTCCTTGTGCTAGGAAAGGGAAAAAGAGCAGTTGTGTTTCTGAGGCTGGGCTGTGCTCATCTGTAAGCACTGATCAATTTACATTTAATACAGAGAGAGATCTGGGGGAATCCTCAGGAACATATAATCACCTTGCCTTAAAAATAAGCTTTTTAGGTTTTTGCTCTAACTGGGCACCAGGAGTGGAAGAAAAGGCTCAAAGCAGCTTCTTTTGCTTGTTACTTACTGTACCAACACACACCAGTCTGCTACACAAACTGCAACGAGACCCAAGGATGAGGAATCTGTCCTTGTCAGGGGTGAAAGGATCCTTCATGACATAGCTTTCTTCCAAAAGCCTGAAAGAGAAAAAAAATCAGGCTTTTTAAGGGCAGATTTCACAGTAGGGGAGAGCTGAAAAGGAGAAGTTTGGAGGCTGGAAATGCATCAGCTCTTTCTGCTTGATCTGCTTGGCCTGGTGTTGCTCATGAGGCAATGCAGCAGCAATTCAAACCTTTTCCACACCAACACTGGATGCCTTCAGTCCTACACTGCACTTCCTAGCTGCCTTTCAAAACCAGAGCCATTGGTCATCCTCTCAACATTATCTTACTTAGCTTATTTCAGCTCAGTGCTCTGCCTTAAAGTACTTTTTGTCTTCCAGTTTTATGCCAGGCACACCTAAGCATGGACAACCCCAGGACCTTTTGTCAATTCAATTGCACAGCTCTTACTTAGAGGTTCTCTTCCAAAGCATGTGAGTATAAACTAAAAAGCATTTTCTGCTCTTAGTTACATCACTGCTGTAAGGCCAAGATTCCTACATCTTGGAAGCAGGAGCTGCTGGCACAGAGCACTGAGTGACCTGAAATATGCTTACTTGATGTCACACTGTACTGGCTGCTCCAGGGTATTAAGGGAGTGCATTTATTAATAATTTGGCAACCTGCTTGGGAAAGACTAAGGCCTTGCTTATTCTTCCTGGGAGCTCCAAGCAAAATATTACAGAAGTCAGTGGGGTGTCTGTCTGCACAGAGCACCCTGCAAGGCTGGCTTATCCTTGGACTTAAATCAAGCTTGGATTGTGTGGTAATGTGAAGTACAATATGTATTTAAAAGATACAGTGCTAACTCCTACCACCTTCTCCTTGGCTACACACACACATGTGTGTGCATCACTGAGTGTATTCCTTTTTCCTTTCCCTCTCCACTTAAACAATAAAGTGCTAGTGCTTGAGCTTCCACTGTTAGGAAATCAGGCATCTTAACATGGCAGATAACCATAAAAAAAAAAAAGGCTCTCATCTGGGTTACCTGTCCTTTCAGGATTCACAGTCTTCATGTAGCTGTCATCAGTGCAGAGACCTGGCCATTGTACATGTCTGACATATGTTTCTTGCAGCACTTTGGGACATGTGAGTAGGCCAGAAAGCAAGCCAATAAAGACTGTGCAAAGCTCTTTCTTATATGCACCTACAGAAGCTGGAAAGGCTTTAGTCTCCTAGAAGTACATGTTAAATTTCCACACACTCTGCTGTCCTGCCAAAGCATTGTCTAATTCATGCAAAAAAAACCACTGCTGTTCAAAACTCCATGTTGGGTCAAACAGCTCTTGAGAAGCCTTTCTACCTTCTGCATTTAACTGGTGCTGTGTTCATGTGCTGCCCAGCTGATGTGGCTGTGAAGAAAGGGCTGGTCCCAGAACTGCTAGGCTGACACCCAACAGTCTGCTGGTAAGAAAATAATGGGGTAGGTAAATAGTAGGGTGGCCAGTGGCATTAGGAAACAGGTTAAATATAAATCTTTGCATGGTGCTGAAGCAGGACAGGAAAGTTGACTCTTGTCTTTGCCATCAATGTTGCCCATTTTGATCTTGTCCTCCCTTTGGAAAACAAAGCTCACTTCTAAGTACCAGGGCCCATATTCAGGAGCAATATGGCATGTTACTGGGCTCATGCAGAGCATGTCCTTCCACAGGACAAAGCTTCCAGTGCTGCTGGCATTGATGAGATCTGTAATCTGCAAGGCTGTACTTACACAAGTGAGTGTGTGTTTGGTGGCTTCTGCCCATAGTATGTGTATGGAGCTGATAAACCACACAGCTGGCATGTGAACTCTCCTGTAGGCTGGACTGCTCTGGGAACATCCATCTTGAGGATACCCTACAAGAAACACAAAAGTGTTTTTAGCTTCAGCATGCAAGACTGGGAACGTGACTGCAAGAAGATTACTCTGGCTACACAAATAAAAATGCAGTGGAAAATCACTTTAGCAAACCTTGATTAGTAGAGCTTTTCTCCCAAATCAAGTTGGTTTCCCTTGTCCCAGTTAAACCTCCAGATTCCTTAGATGGGTTTAGCAATTGCAGCCTAGCTATAAAGTTCACCTATTAATTTGGAAGTTGATCCATAAAGAATTGAGGTAAGGAAGTACAAGGGTGTGATCTGGAGAACACCAGGCTCCCCAAGTGATTCCCATGCCATGGCTCCCAGTCTGCTGTGCAGGATCCCAGTCCAGTTCTGCCATGCCAGTCCCTCCCACAGGCTGCAGAAGGAGCTGGGAGAGGTTTGGGACCCTGCTCAGGAGGCAGGTACCAGAAAGGCAGGTGTTGCAATGATTGACTACATCTTTTTCTTCACTTCTGGTCTACCTTCAAATAGCTGTGGAACCCTGAAGGCTGGTCCCTTCTTCTCTGGCTTCCTGTGGAAGTGAGGCTGATGGAATCACCCTGTGCCCAGATGGAGCTGGACCCATCCAACCCACACAGGACAGAGGAGGTATCTTTAAAATAAGCTTTATAGAGCAGGGAGAAGAGGGAGAGGGCTTTATCCTCACAGAGGGTACCCATGTATTCCCTTAAATCAGAGACTCAGACCATAGCAAAACTATCTCCTGTCAGATTCAGATGATGTTAAAATCTTGGACGCAGATCTCCCAGCCAGGAGAAATGGGGGGGCTGAGATGAGGGACCTGTGCCTCCCTCTTTCACTGACAGTAAGATGCTATTTCTGCTCAGCCTGTGTGGTGAAACTGAATCCTTGGAGACACATGCTGCAAGGTGAATTAGGGGCAAGGTGAAGCAGAGTTGGGATGACTTCTCAACCCATGTTCCAGAAGACCAGGAAGCCTTAGCCTGTTAAATCCTGAAACTGAATTTGGGGAATCATTTCCCTTATCCATCATTCCTTCACCAGCAGCCTTTCTACAGCCATTCCTGGCATTTCAGTAGTGCAGGGAGTTATTCAAGTGTAACACAAACAGGGCTGGATGCTGGTTTAATAGATCAACTCCAGAGTAGCTTAGTTTTGGAACTACAGTTCTTCCAAAGTGATGTAACCCTTGGATGTCATGTATTTTCCCTGTCTCACAGGGATGCTTCAGAGAATTTAATTAGCTAAAGCCCTTTCAGAACTTTCAGTTAGATATAAGGTAGGTACATGTTACCTATTTCTCTTTGAAGAATCCCAGTTTTAATATACAAACTACACACAAACTCAACTAGGTCTGCTCTCTGAACCCTGCATTTTGAGATCCCACTATTTTGAGGGATTTATCCCTCAACCAGACCTAAATTCACCTTTTCTGCAAGTAGTCACCAGCAATACCAGGACACCCACCTGTCTGAATGAGCCTGAGGCCAGAGCACTGCATGCAGTGTTTTGTAACCAGCCTTTTGTGAAAGGGGAAATAATTAACCACACAGAGGTGGAATATGGAAAGTCACTTGAATCAAATCAAGATCATGGAGATCTTTTCTTTAAAATCATGCCAAATGGTAAGAACAACCAAAAAAAAGAGTATTTCTGGCAGTGAGGATCAGGGACTTTGGAATGAACATGTCCTGATTCCAAGTGAAAATAACAGGCCTGGGTTCAGAGTGTGTTAGATATAGAAACACCTGCTCTCTCACAGACCACTGGCATGCAGAGCAGAATCTGTTCAGTGACTACCACTGGGAAGGAATGATATCTATGTACAAACAGATTTTTGGCTATGCCAGTTGAAAAGCATATGATCCTGTCTGCAAGGCACAGATGAATTTATGATGCTCTCCATTTTACTCCCAGCTCACTAGTGTCAGCTGTACCAAGTTTTATGTCACTGGGAACAGCATTTGTCCCCAGAGCCCGTCCACTTTGGAAAGTTGAGGTCACCAACCTGAGGTGTGAAGGTAATGGATGCACATATTTCAGAGCAAACACTCCTATTCAGAAGTAAAGTTTGCTATAGAACAATGTAAAGCCATTTTCCTTCTGAAGAAAGGAATTTAATGACAAGGCAATGGGCTTGAGTTTATGCTTGGGCTTCACAACCTGAGTCTAAACCACCAAGCAGAGCTCTCACAAAGCTCTTGGTGTCTGCCCAAAGCTTCCATGCAATTAAAGAACTGCACCTGGCTGGCAGATAGCAAATGCATGGGAGAAACCCCAGCCAAGGCAGACACTGGTTTATCACAGTGAGCTGCCTGGTTTGGCCCCATACACCCTCTCAGCAAGATGCCTGATACCAGAGTGCTTTCAGTTGGAAGGGGCCTGTCAAGGTCATCTGGTTCCAACCACCCTGCACAGAGAGCAGGGGTGACAAGGTGTCTGCCTCCCCTCCAAGCAGACATATGATATCTGAGGGAGAATTCTCTCCTCTCTAGCACACCAACAACAGGAGAAAGGGTCTCTTGAGAAGACAGGAGTCCGGGGCCCTACTCCCTTCACAGTAATTAGGAAGCAGACACTGAACCAGGGTGCTGAGAAACCCTCCAAGCCAAGCCCAGGAGGCTGCAGGGTGGGTGTGAGGCTGGCCCAAGGGTGGTGGCAAAGCAAAGCACAAGGATCTGAATCCACCCTAAGGAAATAACTGCAGAAAAAGAAAGGTGCAGGCTGGACAGTGCTGTGAGAGTGTTTCTCCATGCTGCCTGGGACTGACACACGATATGGACATGGGGAAATGGCTCTTAGGGACTCCTAAAAACTTCAAGGCAGTTCTGCTTGGAGCATCTTGCTAACAAGCCTGGAAGGCATGCCAGAAATAATAAATCACCATTCAATTGTCAGGGCCAGTGGCAAAGCAGTGGCACAGATAAGTAATCTGATTTCTTTGCTTCAAACCTCATTAGCACAAGTCTTTACAATGCACAGGTTAAGCCCCTCTCAATACTCCACAGGAGACACCTGGATTTCTGAGTCACTGGTAAACCAGGGGAACTCTGCAATAAGCAAAGTGCCTACAAACAGTCACAGACTTTGACTTGAAAGTGTGTCAGGCAAAACCAACACTGATGTACCTTTAATCCTCTCCAATTAAGCCCTTGGTGCTTTTACCTGCCAAAATTTTCCTGCCATATCTGCTGTGGATGATGATGAGCTATTAAAAGATTCACAGCTTGATTCTCTGTGGGAAAGAGCACTTTCTAATGCAAAGGCAGGAGCCACTGAGCTCACAGAGAAGTTCTTTTGCAGTGTTTGGTGTGATATAAACTTAAATGCACTTCTGCAGGAGAAATGCACTCACCTCCTTCAGAAAACAATCTGAATGTTACCTAATAGCTCAGGTAACAGATGAAAGAGCAGAACTTTCTTACTTGCTAGTTTATCCCCAGGTGAAAAACTCCCTCCAGTTCCTTCATATTATTGCCCTGAAGGCTTCTTTAGGTCACCTGTTGGCTGCCTCCTTGCTCTCCCTCTGAGGTGACTTACCTTGGGTTCAGCTGAACACATCAGCCAAGGAATTCATGGTCATTTGCAACTTTGACCCTCATTACCTCTCCCAAAGATCACTTGATTGAATTAAACCTGACAGCTTTGTGGATTCCCCACGGCAGCAAGAACAGCCTAGGAGGTGAGAGATGTGAAAGCCAGCATCTCTTCTGAACAGCTGTAGGAAACGTTTGAACAGGGTGTGCCAGCAGAAAGTGTGGAGGAGCACAGGCAAACCTAACCCCTTCCTTGGGTGAAAAGGCTACATGAACACAGCATGACTCTCAAACAGGCATCTGCCTGATTTAAAAACAAATCCAGCCCAAGTACTCCCTGCTTGAAGAGGGCAGGCAGGCCTGAATCAAGACAACATTTAATTAAGAAGAATCTTCAATGAGGTGAGAACTGAGCAGCTCCACAGTGCTGCTAATGGCACTAACCGGTGTGTGACACTGCCCCCTAGCGGACACACCCCGCCTGCACAGCCCCGGGCATTAACCGGTGTGTGACGCTGCCCCCTAGCGGACACACCCCGCCTGCACAGCCCCGGGCACCCAGCACCGCTCCCAGCTGCAAGAATCCAGCACTCCCTGCTTAGAGGGGCTCTGCCGCAAAAACCCCGCTCAGTGGAGCACAGAGGGAGAGTGAATGCCACAACAACGTGAAAGGAAGGTGCCTAAGCATGGAAGGAAGGCAACACAAGCTTGGTGCTCCTCACAGAGCACAGTTACAGCAGCTTAATGGAGAGGAGGTAACAGAGGAGATCCAGACACTGCAGTGTTTGCTGCTTAGTTCTGGGTCACAGCTATTCCTTGCTAAAACATAGGCAGACCTGAGGTCTGATTCCATTAAGTCTCCTTTACTGGTACAGCCACAAGAACTAAGCATGCTGTGGGCCACAGGTTACCCCCCTGCTCTGAACTAATGTTGCCTTCTTTCCAAATGGTAGCTCCTATTGTTAAATGAATACCCACCGTGGGGCAGGATAAGCTGGTAAGGCTCTATTAACACAGAAGTGATGATGATTCCTTTAAGAAAAGCTGCAGAGGGCCACAGATGTATCACTGACAGTTCCAGCTTGGGTTAAGCACAATCTAATCTTAGTGCACTTTCCAACAGAGAGTAAAAATAGGAACCCCAAGATTTGGTGGAAATACACGAGGGGAGGCTGCAACACAGGGTTTGGGGAAATCAGACACTGCAACTGGACATAATCCTGAGAGAAATAAATATAGCTTCAGTGATTTATCTCCCCATGGAGAGTAAAGTTGGCACTGCAAGGACATACTCAGCCCCCCCTACATGGGGTAGCATGTTACAATGTCCTTGCTGAGACAGTGCCCACTTTCCTCTGTTACCAGGGAGATGTTCAGTGTTAATATAGTTTGGAAAGTTAATTCTTTACAGTGACTGAGGCTATCAGTTTGTTGGGACTAAGCTCAAGCTGAGGCCTGCAGAAATGAAGTAAAACCTTCAAAAAAAACCAAACTACATAATTACTGGAGGGGGTGAGGGTGTCAGCTTCAAGAAAGCCTGAGAGTAAAGACTTGTAACTAACTTTCCCCACACACCTTGTTACAAGCAAGCCCACTTCCTCTGAAAGACACATACCTCAAGTTTTATTGTGTGTGGTGAGCACAAGAAAACACCAGAGAGGCATTTCCAGCATGCCTGGTAAAGAAGTCCTGTCACTCAAGTCTTCAGAAAGCCTTCTTTTCCAGGGTACTTACTGGGAGTTCTGTCACAATCACTTACAAAGAGGTGCCTTGTTTTACACCTTCATACAGAGGTCATTTTGGTTTTGCCCCTCTGATTACAGCTCATTACATTATTTATTTTAAGTACTGGTTATAGCAACAGATAGATTGCTAGATAGGCAGGCAAGGCTTTAGGATGCTTGGTACAGGTTTCAGTGCATGGTTTCTTGGTGCACACCACTAAGTGTGGTTAATCAGTTGGAGTATTTCTATGGTTTCTGATTAAGGTTGGAAATTACTTTCAAGATCAAGTCCAACAGCCTACAGAACATTATCAGGACCACTAAAGCCACTTGTCCTGAAGTGCCACGTCAAGATGTTTGCTGAACACCTCCAGGGATGGTGACTCCACCCCCTCCCTGAGCAGCCTGTGCCAGGGTCTCACCAATCTCACAGTAAAAAAAAATAAATTCCTCCTAATCCCACTTAAACCTCCCTTGGCACAACTGGAGCACATTTGCTCTTGTTCTGGGAGGAGGCACCAACACTCACCTCACTACACCCTCCCTTCAGGGAGCTGTAAAGAGCAATAAGGTCTCCCCTTAGCCTCAGGAATGTCACAAAACACTCACTGACCACCTCCTGGTGGCAAAAAACCCGCATCGCTTCAAACCAATGCAATCACATCCCTAATTTATTTAGCCCAAATCTCAGGCTTGTGCTTATCTTATTAGGAGTTGGGGAGCTATTTTTGTTCATTGATTTTTTTTACCAGTAAAAAAAGTACTGTTTGAGCAAACAGAACAGGCAACGGAGGGGTCTGAACTATGCTCTCCCACCTCTGCAGCAAGGCTGGGTCTTACATCCCAGACAGAGTAAAGCATTCGTTCCTTTCGTTTTACATCCCGTGTGAACGGCAAGCGCTGCAGGGGGGCTGCAGGAAGAGGCCCCGGGGCGGGCGGGGAAGAGGCCACGGGTGGGGAAGAGGCCACGGGGCGGAACCGCCGATCCCTCCCGTCCACCCCCCAGAGCTGCGCGGCACCCACGGCCACCACCCCACGCGTGACGACCCCCGATTGTCACCCCCAAGTTCTTACCACGCGGCGGCGGCACGTGCTCAAAGGGCCAGCGCCTCCCGAGGCGGGGGCCGCCCCTCCACAAAGGGC
>JANHGL010023437.1:0-30537 GCA_024611195.1 Ceyx melanurus | reverse complement strand
TCCCCTCAGTCTCCTCTTCTCCAGGCTAAAGAGCCCCAACTCTCTCAGCCTCTCCTCATAAGGGAGATGCTCCACTCAGGACATTCCAGGGAGCAGATATCCATGCACAGCACCCTTCTCAGCACTGAAGCCTTTCTTGGATGCAGAACTGAGGAGCCCAGTTTCATCAGAAAGATAAGGATGAAATACTTCAGGATTAAGCTTTTAAAAGCATAAAGACCCAGACAAAGAACAGGCAGATGATCCAAGGCAAGCAGTCCAAATAAAACTGTCAGGTTAAAGGTCTGCATATAATGCAAATAAAATTCCTGTAAATCTAAGTCCTATGTGTATTTTACATAACCTCCTTTCAGAATGTGATTGAGTTACAGTAGAAAACATCAAATTCTGCATGTACAGAACCAGAGTCTCCTCCTTGTGTCTATAAAATTCATACAATTAATTTACTATAAATATAGAAAATCAGTCATTACAGCCAATACCATTAATTCAGCTGGGGAAACAATTCATTAGAATAGTAGTTATTGAAAAGTGGTCCTACTCAGCAATTCTCTTGGCTGAAAAACAAGCAACTATTTTTAGCACTATGTTTGTTTATTATACCTGCCAAATTATGTGATCAGTCCAAATCTGTATCAATGCTCTTGAAAAGTAGAAAACAGATATGAGTTTTGCTTTGGAAAGAGGCTATATATACCTAATTATTTGAGAATAAAGTGATATGGGAATATTACTGCGTATGCCCCATCCCTGAAAGTGTCCAAGCCAAGCTGGATGGGACTCTGAGTAACCTGCTCTAGTCCAAGATGTCCCTGCCCACAGCAGAGGGGTTGGACTAGTGATCTGTGAAGGTCCCTTCCAACCCAACCCATTCTATTATTACAATCTCATGTTTTAGCTAATAACACCACAATTCTGTAGATCTGTATTCTGACTACTGGATGTCTGTGTCTGTTTGATTATTTTCTACAGATTACTTGAATAATCTTTGCCCCGATTCAACAGAGTATGAAGCCACACAAGGTAAAATGAAATGGGTAGAAAAAAAAATCTGCTTTGCTAACTCTGCTTCTGAAGAGGTACAGGATCTACACTGGTAGTACATGGAAGAGAGTTGTTTTCAAGATTTTGTGTTAATAGGTTAGATGTAAGAGCTATAAGAACTCATTACTAATATAGGCAAATTATTTAAGGCAAAAATTCTTCTTTTTTTTTTATTGAAACATGTAGGCTTCCTATAGTTCTGACGTTATGAACTTACAGAAGAAGAAATATCATCTATACAAGTGTAGTGCAGATATTGTAGTTCTGCCCCAGTCATCAGGAAAATTCTAGTTGTCTTTGGCTCTGTCTGCATTTGCCCAGGTCCTTGTGAGGTCAATCAGGATGGCTCCACCTGCTTGTCACCATTACCTATGGTGTGCCTGCTGTGCTCTCTGAACCCTGGAGAAACCCAGGAGGTCTGAGTCATGTATCTGTATTCTGGATTCCTTAAGCCCAAGTAAACTTGAAAGACTTGCATAAAAATCAGTTCTACACAATCAAGAACAAATCCAGACATTCAGTTGCTAACATAAGCTTTTCCAACACATCAGATGGATAAAGCAGAAGTCTTTTACTCCCACTGAAGCCAAAGCAAGGTCTAGCTGTGGCCTCAAGGGGAGCAGCTTCCAGGATGGAGTATTAATGAAATTCATAGTATTAATGAAACGAGTTCAGCTCTCTTACACTGAGTGTAAATCCAAACCAGCTTACAGCAGTAACATCTGTGACTGGAGAAGGCCAGTCTGTTTGTTCTACCAAGAGCAGAGTCTCAAGCAAGATTTAGGCCCCATCACTGGCAGTGAGACTACAGCTATACCAGTACTTTAAACAAGGCCAGGACAGATGCTCAACCATCCTGGCCACAACTGCCTGTATGTTTTTGTGGCTAGCACCTGCTCGTAGCATTTCTGTCCAGCAACGGGCTGCCCCCAGATGATGCCCAGCAATGGACAGGATGTGATCTGAGATAAGGACATGACCCATGTTGTGCCACTGTTCTTGGGGCCATCAGACATGCCCCAGCCCGGGTTATCTGCCAGTGCAGAATCCGGATGTGAATTCATGTCACGCTGCTGTCAGGAAGGAATGACCTGTCCATGTGAGGTGAAGGGAAGGGACTGACAGCACTGAGCCTTCTCTTAAGTTTGCTGGGCAGCTGCATTCTGTAAGGTGCCAAAGAAGTTACAGGAGCAGCTGGGATGTTTGCTTTTTTTAAAGATGCCTTTGCAAACAGAAGAGATCTGGGTTGTTTTCATACTCTTTCGTGTGATTTATGGTGTTTGATTTGCTTCATCCCTCAGCTGCCTTATTGATTGTTTCTGAAGTGACGGACCGAGCCAATGACAGCATGCTCCAAGCGGTGAGTGCTACCCTGACACATCTCTCCTGATCAACAGTGTCTTTTCTGATCATCTGCTGAAGTGAATACATTTTTCTGCTAAATTCTGAAGCCTCCTCCAGGGTGAGACTAAAGGATTTATACAGATGTTTTACAGTATTGTAGCTATGAAGTAGGTCTATGCCCTTTAGTGGAGCTGTGCAAGATGTAAGTCCCTGTTGCAAGCAGCACGTTTTTCCTCTTGGGGTTGATGAAATGGCAGGAGGAGCAATGAAGTGAGAGATGGACATTTAAATGGTTCTATTTCTAGACTGGGATATTTTTAGATATGAAATGTTGAACACATTGCAATTGTACTGTTGAAGATACATTCTGAGCTCGTTTACATACTTTTAAGTGTTTTGTCATTACACTGGGTCTCAGGGATTTCAGGTGACCTGGTACGTATCACAGTTTTTGGGAAGTTTTTGTATTTTAATTCTCATTTGAACATTGGTGAGTTTAACTACCTGCTTTGCAATTTTGCTTTGCTTTTGCTAAATTAAAGATCTCTTTGGCACTGCAAACATCCTTCCCTATAGTTAATTACAGGTGGTATTAAATTCATTTTATTATTTCATTTACTGGGTAGAGAGAGAGTTATTAATAATCACTCAAATAACAAAACACAGAATCCAAGAAACAAAGAAAAAAAACAAACCTCAGGCATCAGTGCAGACAAAAGGAAGCAGCAAGGCATCAAACTTCTTAGTAAGAGCTTGTTTTCAGGGAGGTTTTTAAGGTTGAAAAAATACCCAGGAATTGTTAGGGAAAGACAAAGAGGCTGGAGACCTCTACATACTGCACCAGCACTGCTGACTCAGCATATTCCCCTTAACACCTCTGCCCTCTGGCTGCAGGGAAATGGGAGCACCGGGTGAGACTGAGTTCAGACTGTGTGACATGGTAAAAACGCAGTGGGTCAGATGCATGAAGGGGTTTTTTGCTACAGCTTGGGAAGTAAAAATGAAAGAATCTCAAAATCAAGATGGCCTTTGTGTGTTCAAACTGAAGCCTGCATGCTTTGTTCAGAGAAGCAGAAGCATCTGCTTGTAGCAAATTAAACCTAGAGCCAAGAATGTCAACTTCTGCTCACATCTGGAAATCTCTTCTGCTTAGGTTTAAAAGCCATGGCTCTGATATGTGTGCCAAAGTAATAAATGAAGCCCATGTGCTCATGGGCTGTTTCAGAGCACCAAGTTCAGTGATGAGATCTCCCTGGCCTGTGACAGACAAAACCCGAGCCTCCTAGTATTTCTGTCAGAAAGGTGTAAGCTGTAGTGAAAACTATTTCCTGACTAGAGAAACCAGTCCTTGTGGATCTGCCTCCTTCCTCATACGACAGCCAGAAACTGAGACTTGGGCTCTGACACTGGCAAAATTGCCAGACATCAACACGATGTCCAACTGTGGGGTTCTGGTTTTGTGCAGATATCTCGAGCTGTGACAACAGAGCAAGATTTGAAGCATTCTGAAGCTTAAGGTTTTTAAGGCTGAAACTCTTTAAATTCAGATCTTCATTTTCACTCAATGCAACCTAGAAAAGATTGGCCCTATTGATTTGGTTTGCATCCAGCCACAACCAGACATTCTGTTCTTTCCCATTTAAAGAAATGCAGAGAATTTAGAAAGTTACTTTAATGACAGAAAAAACTGAACAGTGCCACTCAAGACAGAGCGTTAATGACTTGTCATATACCTGGCTGAATTTCTAAGCACTTGGCATGTACCTGGAAGGAGGAAGATTTCTGCTGCCCCTTACCAGCTCATCAAACTACACTCCAAAAATCTGACAGGCACGTTCAATTGTTTTCTACATTTTTTGCAGAATATCGATGATTTATTATTTGCTTTTTTATTTTATGATAATACCACCGTAGCAGTTTTCCCTGGGAAGGATTAACCCAGGATTTTCGGACACATGATGATACAAACTATCTTCACAGCATTTTCATGCAGTAGGAAAATTCACAATTTACCAGTGTGCAGAGTCGTAAGGCATAGCATCACCACTCAGCATTAAGTCTGTCTGTAACTCTAGGAGACATGCACTACTTGAACTAAGCAGGGTTTGTATTGCTCTCTGAACTTCCACAATATGTTAGAAGCCCTGAGATGCTAAGAGCTATAAATCTTTGTTGCTGTTAACAGCTGGTGAATTCCCTGGGGAGAAACTGCAGTTCACTGCTAAAATGGCCAGAGAAGGATTTCAGCCACCCAGATCTGCAGTACTAATTGGGTGGAGCTTTGCTTTCATGTTTTAATTACAGCTTGTGAAGGATATTTGAATGGAGAATTATAATAGTTTTAAGGAAAATGAAAAAAACTATATAAACAGGGGATTCTAGGGGAACTGTAGGGCAACTACTGCCCTTTCTGCTGCCCACATTCCCAGATACATCCCAGTCTTTCACATGTGATGGCTGTTTGACTTCCTACAGGAAATGTTTGATCCATCTCTGTTCATTTCCTGCTGCACATGTGTCCATACTGCAGATGTCAGCATTACCACAGGCCTCTGCCAGGAGTTCTAAGAGAAGCTGAGGTGTATCTGAGCTGCAGCTTCTTTCCCCCTTGCAGAAACCTCAATGAGCAGTACCAGCACTGGCCGTGAGTGTGCTCACAGGGGGGCACTGCCTTTCTGCAGATGAAGAGTGAGCCTCTGTAGCAGAAGCTGTCAATATGACAAGTTTTGCTAGGGCTAAAACACCTGTCAGTGATGGGAAAATCCTGTAAAAAAGTATTTTGCAAATGGCAGCTGTCCCATGATCCCTGATATTTCCTGTGCTATTAGTTTATATATTCTGTTTCCATTTTCTGGCTTTTGCATTGCAGAAGAGATACTTGACAGCCGAAATTCTTAAAGATGTGTCAACTGCCAGTTACACTGCATAGTCTCAGGGAAGCCCTGTGCTGGTCAAGGCTTGTAGGTGTTTCCATAGGTTTGATATGCAGTTACTGATAACTAAAGAGCTAAACTTAGCTAAACTAAGAGCTAAACTCAGCATCATGCTTAACAAGTGTAATATTTCACCAGGGCAGTAACATATGGAGATATTTCAGGTTTATCTCGAAAAGCTGAGATAGGTACATTAATTGTGTTAGCTGAAATCCAGGATAAATTAACCTTGACAGACTATCAGGTTGATATGGATATGCTCCTTCTGGTATCTGATAGCTCTTGTAATTAGCTGATTCTGTAGACAGCACTGATTTTATCAGGCGGATACACTGCATAATCTAATCGAGTCTAATTAAGCCCAGGGATATCTTAATGCCAGTCAGTAGAACGTAAGAAAACAGACCAGTATCTGTCCTAGCATAAAACCATAGTAAAAAGCTACAGATCATGAAGGTATATCATAGATGGTCCTAAGTCTGTAGTTTGGGTGTGTAACTGAGGATTTAGGCTACAGTGGTTAACAAGACAAGAGACTCATAATTTTCAGACATATTCCAGTGATGGCTTGCTGTTGTGCAGCCCATTCTACTGTTCTGACTAGATTAAAACCACTGATGAAGCCTGTGTACAAGCCTCGGTTTTATCAGCCTCACCTGCTAACTGTAAGATCTGAAAATACTCTAGCAATATTGCAAAGGTACAGATGTCCCTTCTTCCTCCTTTGTATATTCACCCAATACCATCTTTTTTTTTTCTTTTTGAATGAGAGCAAAGGCTTAGCTATATTAATCTGATATACCATCTTCATAGATAAATTTATGCCATGTGCAAGTGCCCACTGACAGTGCTTTAAGGCCAGGAAGGCAGTTAACAGTATCAGTTTGATAATGAACGTCCTGATTTTTGCAAACCATCAAAAGAGATGCAGTTTCATTGCCTGCTTACTAGTTAACCTTCTAAATCCTCTATTGCAAAGCCACTAATCCCTTATCATTGAATATAAACCTCCAGATAATCCTAGCAATAGTCTTACAGTATCAAAGCATGCTTTGGATTTTTCACGTCATGCCATCAATGCACAGGCCTTTGGAGCAGATACTGTAATTTGTCCCTGGTGCCAGTTTATTAGTTCCCAGAGCAAGAAAGTCAACAGAGGCCAATGTATCAACTCTGTGTGGAGATGGGAGGTCCTCTGGAGTGGGAACTGAGGTATCATAGGTAACAGGACTGTAGAAGGCCTCAGCAGTTGTGAATGCGGGTGATGAGGTTTTATAAAACTTTCTGGGCATAAAATCCCTGGGCTCAGTTCCCTCTGAAACTTAATTCTGTAACTCCACTTGTAAAGACATAAAATGTTGAGGAGGGGTGGGGGAAGGCTGCCTGCTTGTCTGAAGAGCAGTCACCACGTGGTCTCCTAACGCTGCTTCTCTTCCTCAGGAAAACTTGCAGAAGCTGGTACACATTGAGCACAGTGTGAGAGGGCAGAGCAGCCTCCTCCAGCCAGGAAGGGTGAGTGCTGCAGGCAGCCCCATGCTGCTAAGGGCATTGTTTCCAGCCAGCTAGATCTGTGATTGTGTGGACGGACAGATTTCAGACACTGCAGGTGTTGTTTACTGAGCTGCTGTGCTCAGAGCTTGAGCACTGCTTTGTGTGAAAGGCCATCACTCTGGCAGAGTGCAGAGATGCACTCAGAGGCTCAGGCTGGGAAAAGACATGCATTGCCCCTGCTTACACACACAGCAGCCATTTGACTTTTCCTTCCAGCCATCCTCAGCCATCCCATCTGGTGTGTTTTGACAAAGCTGCTGTTTCCACAGAATCACAGAATGTCTCTAGTTGGGAGAGACCTTTAGTCCAACCTTCAACCCAGCACTGTGAGCTCACCACTCAACCATTTCCCTGAGCACCAGGTCCACACACCATGGAAATGCCTCCAGGGATGGAGACTCCCCCACTGCCCTGGGCAGCCTGTTCCAAGGGCTGAGAACCCTTTCAGTGAAGAAACATTTCCCAGTATCCAGCCTGAACTGCCCTGGCACAGCTTGCAGCCATTCCCTCTGATCCTGTCACACATCAGCAGGGAGCAGAGGCTGTCCCCCCACAAGCCCCAACCTCCTGTCAGGTAACTGTAGAGAGACAGAAGGTCTCCCCTCAGCCTCCTCTGGACTAAAAAGCCCCAGCTTCCTTAGCCACTCCTCGCAGGACTTGTGTCCTAGTCCCTTCAGAATCCTCGTTGCCCTCTCCTCCCCCTGTACTCCCGTGGAAGGGTTGCAACTCTGCTGGGAATTGTGTGCAGCTTGGAAAGGCTCAGTTTCATTAGGGTAAGAGCCTTATATCAGGGGAAAATACTTCTTTTCAATTTTTATTTTCTCACCACTCCCTGGTGGTGCTTTTAAAGCAATACATCATTTTTAAGAAACATATGAACATCAATATGGGAGACTGTATAGCTGTCTTGCCATCCACATCAAATGCAAATTTATTCTCCTGGCTTTCAAACCCATCCACTCCCCCCAGTTCCAAACTGCCTCTACACTTGAAAAATTATTTTTTTTTTCTTGATTTCTGCAACTCTGTATTTCCCTTCAGCCCACCATCTTTGGCAAAACTCACGAAGCTATTTTCAAGGCGTGCATACTCATAGAATCCACATCAGCTAAACGATGCGGTCAACTTCTACTTCTTCTCTAATGTCACTATTCTCAAGTGTCCTTGACAGATAATGCTTTCAACAGACTGCAAAGCCCAGCATACAGAGTTTGGACGATTGGTCTCTAATTATAAATTGTTCTGGAGTGGAAAACTACACCTGGTTATGTTCTCCATCCAAAAAGAGTAGATGCCTGTTTATCCACTGATGCAGTTCAGTTACTCTAGACCTTTCCCAGTGTTACTGTACCCAAGTTCTAGTATGCTGGTTTAGCTGTTTACATACATAAATAGTAGCAGTGTGGACAAAGTACTGTCTTCAGACAGGTGCAGGCATGGTTACACGGGTGCAGTTTGCTGAAACTTGAGATTTCAGCTTTTTGGTCTCTTTTAGAGGATTTTTCAAGGTGTTGTTTTCTGAAGCTCATGCCATGTTGGCTTTGCGATCTGACAAGTCACCTCTAGAGCCACACTCCATGGTGCAAAAGCAGTGGGCTGAGGACAAGTTTTTGTGCCAGTCACGAAGAGCAGCAGAGCTAACCCAGGCAAAGACTAAGCGTGATCGTAAGGACTGAGGCTAGAAGCAAGCTTGAGGTGATCTGCCTCTTCCTGTGCTGATGAAAGCAGTTCAAGCTGGCTCTTTCCCCAGGAAATATATTCATTTTTCTCAGCTGAATTCCAATCGAGAGTTCTCAGGATTAAAATTTGATGTTTTCTCCTTCAGATCTTTGTTAAAGAGGGAACACTGATGAAAGTCTCTGGCAAAAACAGGCACCCTCGGCATTTGTTCTTGGTAAGATTTCTCTTGCATTTTTCCTCTCTCATCTTTTCCTCCATTACATAGCCCCGAACCCTATCAGAAACTTTCAGGCTGCAAGCCAGTTTACCATCAGCAGCAACATGGTGACTGTAGCCCTTTTCACACATCTCCTTGGCCCTGCATACAGGAACATGGGCTGTGCAGCTCTCCATTTCTGCCACAGCTATGTGCAGCCTTGGCTAGCCATGATTCTGCAAAGGACTGCAAATTTACATGCTGATCACTAGGATGGGAGCTCCTCAATACTTTCAGCAATTAAGTTTCACACATGAAAGTCCAAAACCTAAGGCATTAGGAGATCTGATCAGAAGTGACAAGTGAACACCATACTGCTAATGTTTATGAAAGCTTTCTTTGGCCTCACACAGGAGAGATTTGTATCCTTGGAGCTCAAGGGCTGGGTTTTAGGGCCTGCTGTCCATGTCTGTGTAAGTTACCTGACTACTGCATAGCTATAGAAATGTATTTTCATCGTGGCATATAGCATCTTTACTTCATCACTCTTAAGACCCTACCAACCATCACTGCCAGCACATTTTTGTGACAGCCAAGCCCATGTGCTGTCTTGACCCTGATGCCTGGTGACACTGTGTGGGAAAAAAAACCCACTATTAACTCATGAGACCAGAATAATCTCCTCAACACTGTCTCTTAATACATGCATTTAAAGCCCTTAGAAGATAAGGACCATATAATAATCTTTGGAAGCCACAGGCAAAACTCAAGCAGGATAAGAATTTGTCTTAATGTATTATTTTAAAAAAAGGCATTCAGAACATTGTGGGTTTTTTGGTGCTTCACGTGTCACTTGCCATTCAAAAAGATCACCAGAAACTAACATGTATAGGTGTAGTTTGGTTTGGCTTTGGATGAAATAAGTGTATTTACCTTAGCTACCCACATCAGATTTTTACATGAACAGCATTTTCTGAAGTTCTTAGTAGTGAACTTACTCTGCATGAGCTAGGACCAGGACCTGGAGAGAATTTCAGTGGAAGAGTCTACACTGAAGAATAACCCTGAGAATTTAACCCCCGCACATCCTAGATGAGCCCACCAAGCTGAAGTCGTAGTTAGAAGTTCTAACAATGGGACACATGCCAGTCCCCTTGCCTGGCCCGTGCTTTGCTGGAGCTGTGTGCGTGTGCTCTAACAGATGGCCATGAGGAGCACTGTCTGTTCACAGCCCTCACGGGCCCGAGCGTGCAGACACACATCTCGTGTGCCCGTGTTTGTGTGTGACAGAGTTACTGGGCTGGCTGCTTTGTGCAGGCTGATGGCATTGTTGAATCTGGTGCTTCCTGGCAGGATGTTTGGGGAGCTTTGCTGTGCGCCTGTTTCCTGAGTCCAGTCTGTTTACAAGGATGTTGGGGCCTCTGTGCAGCCCGTATGGGTTGCTGACACTGGCAGGCCCCTAACTGCCTCCCAACCACAGGGCTTAAGACTGAGACACTCTTATCTCACCCTTCCAAGAAACTCTCTACAAAGGCTGCTTGTGTCTCAAGTGGGGTGCGGGAAGCTGCTTTCAAATGGGAGACTGTTCAGTGCTGTAGCTGGCAGGGCTGCAGTTTAGGAGGTTTGGGAGTCAGAGCCTGGGAAGTGCAGCCCCAGCACACATTCAGGTTGCTCTGCTGACACTCAGAGACTTGCAAACTTGAACAGAACACAGGGTTCATAATGAACTGACCTATAAAACACTCAGAAAACCCGAAACACATGGTAGGTGCTTTTAGACAAGAGTGCATTATGTATGGATGCTAGCAGCTCAGCAAGGCATGGATACACTTGTTTGGATCAACAAATGTGGACACTGTAGGTTAGAAAATCTTGCACTGGTCTCTAATGCTACTGGGTTCCCATCACAACAGAGGGACACAGCTGGTGGGACCACAGAGTCACAGGCCACCACTACATATTGTGGGGGAGAAAAACAAAAACAATGGGCAATTACAAAGCAAAATCATCATTACTGTTTAATAAAACCTGTGATACTGACCAGAACTGTTGTGACAACAGTATGCACCAGAGTGTCATCCTTAACCAGCAGTAATGAAAGAATCGCTGCTTTTAAAGAAATATGTAACTTTTAAAAGAAATAAAACAGATGGGGTTTGCTGTTCAGAAACCCTGGAGCCCATTATGCCAGAATCGTAAACATCTCTTAGGAGGTCACTTCCTTGCACTTAGTGCCCATAACTATGTACCTTTTTTTGTGGTGTGAAACAAGTCTGAAGTACTGGCACTGATGAGTGGCTGAGGAAGGTCTGTTTTGAACATTCAGGAGATAGCAGGATCACCAGACAACTATGAGATTTCACTAGTGTTCTCTGATTTCACAGGGCATTCTCTCACTGTTAACAATAAACTCTGCCTTCATTTTCACCTTTTGCCCACCTGGCTGCTGGAGTCCCAGCTGCTACTAGCTACAGCAAGTGTAAACAGCTTTCCTCTGATTTTCACTGAAAGGTTTCCCCTTTCTCTGTATTTCCTACCTTAGCCTCCTAGAGAATCAGTGTGCTGCAGGCTGTGATGAATTTTCTGGTTATGCCTCGTTCTGGGGAAACTGGGAATCATCACGTGGTCAGTACTGTGCAGGTGTCACTGTACTGACTGGGTTAATTTTAGCACAGAGGGTAGTTTATGGAGCAATAAGTAAATAACAGGAAAACTGTGACAAGCAGTTTGTCACCCTGCTCTAAGGAAATTCTATTGTGATGTTGTGAAAGAGTAAATACTCCACATTAGACTACAGAGAAGAGAACCTGAGGCTCCTAACTTGATAATATGCTTTTATATCCTCAGTTGAAGAGCCTTAAACTCCACGAGTTGACTTACTAGAAGGACATAGAGAAATACACTAGAGTGGCAAATGCAAGAGAGCATGGGAATCTGCTAACGTGATAGAATGAAATGGTTTCAGCATTTTCTACTAAAATATTGGCTGTTCTACTCAATAAATGTGATTTTTAAAGTAGAAAAATTGGAAGTAAAAATTTTCAGTATATTTTGCCTCTCTTTATTTGATGACACTGGGGTCCATAAGTGAACTCAGGAATCCAATACAGGCATCAGTTGTGCTGTTTTACCCAAGGTGCTAAGGATTTAATGCCATGAGATTAATTTCATATAATTTTTCTTTAACCATTGTTCCTGCTCTGTACCTCAATACAGTAATCAAGGGGCTGACTGAGTTTATTCATACCAATGCAAGAGGCCTGGGAAAGACAAGAAAACAAGACTTGCTTGTTCAAATAAAGCAGAAAATACACACAAGTGTTCCTTTGAAAATGTTAAGGTCCACTACTACTTCTAATAGTAAGGGAAGGAGAGGCCATCAGAGACCTACAAGGTCCAGTTCTGCAATTTCATTTATTTGTTTGTTGGCACAAAGGGAAAAAAGCTACTGTAACATACGTGATTAAGTTTGACAAACAGTAGGGAAGATCTTAATCCCATTTAGTGTGAAGCTGTTTGAAAAATGCATTGTGCAAGGAGCTGTGGGAACTGTGGAAATATTTGGGCTGTTAAGGTACAGATTTTTTTTCCTCATAGAATGAAAAAAAGTTTCTGTATTTTGCCCTTCACTGGTCTCTGCTGTGACCCACAAACTCAGCAAAGCTGTCAGATGCCTGGGAGTCTTGACAGCAGTGAAGTAATTACTGCTCTCAGATGTCCAAACCATTCCTCCCTGAATCATTCAGATTCATTCAGACCGTGGCACCTCTCCTCATGTTCACAGCCTTTTTGCCCAGAAAATACAACTCTGTGAAGCCCAGCATCTCCCTTCACTGCCAGGGGCACCCTGAGACAGTCCAGGCTGCAGCACCCTGGGCACTCAGTTGGTATTGCCAGGTGGTAAATGCAGAACCTGCCTCCCCAACTTCAGCAGGGCATTCGGCCCTCAAAACAAGCAGCTGTTTCACCCAAAGTGAAAAAAAAAGAGCTGATTATCTACTTGCTTAGCCATTACCAACTGTCACAAATGTGCAGAAGTCAAAGTCCTGAATGCTCCTGGAGTTTTATGGAAATACAGATTTTGATCTAAGCTGTGTGGCTGGGGCCTGTCTGTAGTAACAGTCCTAGCAGTTCATCAAGTTACTGCTTGTTCTGGGTATCCCCCCCAGGAGTAAAGGGCAGGCCTGCAAGACATATTGCAAATTATTGATTTTGTCTTTCTCTTCATACAGATGAATGATGTTCTGCTGTACACATATCCCCAGAAGGATGGCAAATACCGACTGAAAAACACCTTGGCTGTGTCAGGCATGAAGGTAACGTCTCATCTGTATTATAGGCTGGAATTAAAGTTGTATAGTGGGCTGTTTGTGCTTTGTTGGCTTATATCTTGTATCCAGCAAGGGGTAAAAGGGATGGACCTGTTATCGGAGGATTCTCTTGCCTCTTACAGGAAATAGAAGGGAAAATAATTTAAAGCAAACATATAAAATATTATCTATAATGCTGTGACTTGGTATGACAGCCTTATTCAGGCTGCATAAATAATACAAGTCAAATCAGATTTACCATCTGATCATGAAACTGGAGACAGAAAAGGTTTATTGTCAGATTTTGTCTGTTCCTTTCCATGACTCCAGCCAATGCATGGTTGTTCCCTACAACATACTCACTAGGGCTTACTCTGCCTGGTTTTAATTCCTGCCACTCAAATTTTACATAAGCTTTAATTTGCCTGCTTTTCCTATGTTCTTTTAACTCTTTTTATCAAAAGAATTAGTAGGTTCAAAAAGCAATTAGACAACTTTACAGGGAAAAGGTGAATGGGGAACTATTACATGCAATAATATAAACACAGTCTCTTCTTCAGTGAATTTCTAAATTGGAGATTACAGAAACTGGTTGCAACTGTCCTGTTCAAAGAGGAGCTGCAGAGCAGAAGCACAGAGTCCCTGCCACAACAGATGTTTATAAACAACAACTAGCGGTACCATGGCTATGCTCCTCCTAAGTGGCTGTTGCTGTTATCAGTAGGCAACTATTACACTGCATGTCAGAGAAAAGGTTTAAGATGAGGGATAGCTTTTAAGTATTTTTTTTGTTCTTGAAGAGCTTGGCTGAAGACAGGCATTCCCTGAACTGAAGTCCTTCACTGTGTAATGTCTGCATGTCAGGAAGACAGTTACTTCCATTCATTCCAAGAAGAGACAAGACTTTTGGCTAAAATGCTCATCAGACTAAGTATCTCCTGAGCTTGTCATACTGAAAATGAGCCCTGATTGATACTTTAACTTTACAGTTGGGTTAAAATATTTTTCCCTTTAGCAGCAACATCACGTGCTGCTAAATAACAGCATTCCTCACTACACCAGCAATACAAAAGACAGAAAACCCCACCTGCACACCTCTGTGCATTGAAATAGCAAGCAGATGGCTGAGGCATCACCAATCCATGTGCTCTGAGACCTGCACGGTGTACTGGCTGTAAACAGTGTAAGTCACATCCACGTTCATGTTCATGGCATTTGCTTCTAGGTCAGCCGCCCGGCGACAGAAAGCACCCAAAACGTCCTGAAGATTGAGTATGATGAATACTGCCTGACCCTCTCAGCAAGGTACTGTCCCCACACTGCCATGGCTGAGGGTCTTACAGTCTGGAGATGTATCCCTAGATTGGTCTGATACCAAAGACTTAACTGGTGTCTCGTTCTTCTTTCATGACATTTCAGTCTGTGCTATTGTGACAGACACAGGCTGAGTGCTTCGTTACCCAAGCCTAAGCCTTTTCCATTATCTTTCACACTTCTTCCCTGTGACATTAGGAGCATATTACATCTCTCATTTACAAGTTCACTTGTTACCTCATACCACTAGGGTTCCAAAACTGCTAGAGAAAATAGTAATTAGATAATACCATGCAATAGATATAAAAGCATTTAATAGTGCTTTAATGACAAAGCCAAAATTAAACCTTACTGTCAGCCTCATGGGTCTTTCTAATAAAAGGAATTTCACTAATGAGTTTCTGTAGTAATAGAAGATTGCTGCTGGGAATCAGGCTCTCTGTCCTGGGATCACAAATATCAAATATCACAAATTTGACAGGATTTTTGGTAGTAATGACTGACTAGTGTGTTTGCCAGAGATGACCTCCTGTAACATAGCCCTTTGGTTTGTAGAGTTTAGCCTATATGCTGGACATATACTGGCTCAGAGCTTCTGCTCCAGTTTCTGCTCCAGGCTTGTTGAATTTTACAGTGGCTGGTTTGTTTTTTTTCAAACAAGTGCTTATGCTCACAGTGCAGAGGGATGCTAAGTCAGAGCTCGCTGGCAAAATCCGGCATTACTTTTTTTTTTGTGACTATTTTTTTCAAGACCACAAAAGACAAATCCTTCTCAGTTGTCTTGTTTGGTGGCCTTGATGAGAACAGTGTGAGGAAACCACAGCTGAACAGCAGCTGGCAATGGGGCCACTGTTAATTTTTACAACAAAGTCTGGTAGTTAGCTTTAATGTGAGTGGCTGGCGTGAGTCTGCAACCGATGCTACGGACAGCTAGAGCTGTGCAGTTGCAGACGGACAGAAGCACACGGTCTGAAGTCACAGCAGGAAAACCAGACTACACAGGCAGAAGGGCTTATGGCTGTAACACAGCAAGAGCGAACGCACGGAGAACAGGCACCAAGAGCCCTGCTGCTTTCTGAGATGTGTGGCTGGCAGCAAGCGCAGCGCTCACGGTTTTGCTTTGTGCTAAGGGGGCATCTAGGGGCCGGTCGGGAGAACTGCTGGCCTCCATAAGTGACTGCAACTCCAGGGATGCTTCCTTCCCTTCGGCCTCTAGCCAGGACACACAAGATTTTCTGTGATGGACCCAGAGGAAAATTAAAAGTATTCACATCTCTACCGCGGGTATATTTCCCAACAGGCAGATCAGCTCAGCACCCCAGCAGAGATCAGAAACACACTGTGAGCACCCCACACCAGCACTACGTGCACTGGAGTGCCCAAAAGCTGGGGCAGACCTGACAGACACATTTCATATTCTCCTATACTATCTAGGACTGAGCAGCTTATAGCAAAGCCAGAGACTACTTTGACAAAAATTCTGGGCATTTAGCCCCACCTCAGTAACAGTTCTACCCGTGACTCTACACTAACCATCCCGCTGAGAATGTCCAACAGCACATTTGTCCTTGGTCAGAAATTAGCACTTAACGCAGTAGTGAGGAACACAAGCATTTATAAAGAGAAGCTTTTCTCCTCTGATGCAGAAACTGTTTATTTCGGTCCCTGCTGTGCATGGCACTGACTGCTCTGTGTGTTTCACTCCACAGCTCTTGCTCAGAACGGGATGACTGGTACAGCTGCATCAGCAGACACATCCCAGAAGAACACAAAACTCACAGCACTTCCACTTTCCATAGCAGTGTGGAGGTAAAGGGAGGCCAAGTCTTTCAGTGCTTGAAAGGGAAAGGGAGAGAAAGAGGGACAGAGAGGAAAGCACTGGGGGTCTAAAATACAGAGTTCCTAGTGGCAAAAAGTTCTTACTATTTTCCTGTAAGCTAAGCTTAAAGAATGAAGCTCTTCAGAGCTCGCTCATGGGCCACCTCTGAAACGTTGACCACACTCTACACTCTGGTATTTGTTTAAACAGATGTTCTTCTGTAGGAAGACTATTTTATCCTAAAGAGGAACTAACTTGGATGAACTAAAAATATCTAGAAGCTTTGTAGATGTTAAGAAAACAAAACTAAAAAAAAATTAAAAACTAAAAAATTAATTCAAAAAACAAAACAGAATTTTCCTTCTGGCCTGAAGATAATCTACTTTCAAGTATTTAACAAGAAAAAAAATAGAAATTAGTATAGCAACCTTAACCAAATCCTTTTCAACACATGAAAAAATAACTTACTCTGCTACTGTCTTCCTGATGTAAACCTGAAAGTATGCAAGGATAAATCTGGAGTAATTTTATTTTCCTGTGTTAAATCCTATTTGCATGCAGAAGTCTAATTTCCTCATAGGGAACCCTCCTAACAAACATTCCTTCAAAAGCACAAGACCTTGCACCAGGTTGCTGTGAACCAGCAGTGGGGTACCTATAATCCTTTGGTGCTGAACCTAAGCGACACAGCTTGTTAGACTGGGTTCAGTTCCACACTGACTGTGGCTCCCCTGGCTTGGAGCAAAAGCACCTGTACAGCGCTGCCACATGGTGCATCCAAGAAATAAGAACAGTGAATATATTTTCTAAAGCTACTCATGTATATTCAGATCAGCCATGGAAGCATGGATCAGACTGGATTGGATAAATTAATTTTGGGGTTTACTGTTTTCTGTACTCTCTGCTCTGATCATAAAACTGTCCCAAGGTGTAATGACATAAACTGCTCATGCCCTTTTCAAATGAAGGCTACACTTTTATGGATATTATTTCAAAAGCTGTTATAAATAAGATGTTTTTAACTGATGTTACCTACAATTTGCATATGCAACAAATCAGATTTGTTATGTGGTAATCAGTGCCTGACCAATATAGATGTGCCCAGACTTTTACCTGTTATGACTCTGGCTTTAACAGCACCATGTGCTACTGACTGAGCACAGTCTTTCAGTGCTGAAGTAGCTGTATCTCGCTTATGAGGTCCACCATGAATTATAAAATCAGGGGATCTCATCAGGTGAAGGTAGACTGAAACGAGAGCAGAATCGTATATGACTGAACAGACTTTGGAAGGGTGGATGCTGCTTCATGTCTTCTTTGATTTTAAGCTAAGGGAAAAGCTCGGAATACCCTTGGGTGAGAGACCTCCTACTTTGGTACCTGTGTCCCATGCGATGATGTGCATGAACTGTGGCTGTGACTTTTCCCTCACTTTGAGGCGACATCACTGTCATGCCTGTGGAAAGGTAAGAGCTGTGCAGGCTCCTCAGGGAGGCTTTATTCACACCTCTAGGACACTGGCTGACGCTGCTGCGATTTCCACTAACCTGCAGCAACACGAAGACCAGAATTTTGACTTCTCACAAAGCCTGTTTAGTGCTTTGCTAAATTAGGTAATTAAGTTTATAATCACTCTAGTAGGATCAGCTGTAATCTTCCCTTAAGGGTCAAATTAATTCCCAAAGGCTAGTAGTTGAAGGTTTACAGGCTAATTGTTACTGAGTCCAGTCATTATATCTGATCCACAGCCAGCCCTAGAGACAGTGATGCAATACACCAAAAATATAGGCTCTGTTCTGGACTAGAGCAGTAGGTCATCTAGTCCATGTCCTGTCCCACATAATAGCTGGTAGATTTTTCTTTCTAAGGGAGTGAAGAAACTCATCAGCAGAGCATGGCTCAGAAATGGAAAGCTTCCTGTGTGCTCCACTGAACAGCTGCTGCTGTTTTCCCTAAAGCCAGGAGGATCTATAAGCTTTCTTGTTTTTCTGCCCTTATCATTGCTTCTAGAGATTTGTTTATACACACAAACCTGCAGTCCTGTTTCAAACCATGGCTGGTTTTAGCCTCAGTGATACTTTCTTTGTAACAAACGATCAGTCATTTTTGCTAGTATGGAAAAACATTTACTTAATCTTTTTTCTAATTCTACAGAGAACATCAGTCTGTACATCCATAGGGATAGCAGGAACATGGAAGCTTGCTTACGAAAATGATGTTACTAACAAAGCTATGAAAACAGAAGTAATACTAAAGTGGCTCTTCTATGATTCACTAGTAGGGAAGACCTAAGTTCCTATGGAGGTGGGCACAGTAGTGGTGTGCACCCAAACACAGTGATCAATTCTGCTTGGCCTATTACAGTGTGAATCTACAGCAACCACATTTCAGTCAGCAGACCTACCCTGACTGCCAGATTTAGGAAAGGGACATATCTGGTCCACCATCTACCTTCCTCTCCCAGCCAGCTCAGAGGATCTGTTTTGCATGTGCATATGTATAAAATTAATTTGTATTTACATGCGTCTCTCCTTGCTGCAACAGATCGTATGTCGAAACTGTTCCAGAAACAAGTACCCTATGAAGTACCTCAAAGACCAAGCAGCCAAAGTCTGTGATAGCTGCTATGTGGAACTTAAGAAAAGAGGTAAGATTTCTTCCTTCTTGGCAAAACTGGCAAACCCATTTCCTTCCTGGATAATGGGGAGGCTTTAGGATCTGCTGCCACGTTGTGTTCTGTTAAACAGGATTTCTCGTTTCAAGCATGAGGCATGTGTACTCAGCTGCCAGGAGTGCCAGCCTGCATGGCAGCTGGAACTGTTTGAGCAAACCAGGTTCTCTGAGGATTCCCCTGGCCTTCTGATAAACCAGAATAATGACAACAACTATATCCTATGAGGAGCAGCTGAGGACACAGTGTTCATGTAGTTTGGAGAGAAGGAGGCCAAGGGGCGACCTCATGTCTCTCTTCAGCTTCCTGAGAAGACATGGGGAGGGAACTGCTGATCTCCCTGGTATCCAGTGGCAGGACGTGTGGGAATGCCTCAAAGTAGCATCAGGGGAAGTTCTGAATTGACATTAGAAAGCATTTCTTTAATTAGTGGTCAAACCCTGCAGCAGGCTTTCTGGAGAGCTGGTGGATGCCCCAAGCCCATCAGTGTTTAACACAACATTCTTTGACTTTCGGGTAGCCCTGCATGGGCCATGGCAGGTTCCCTCTAACTGAACTATTCTATTTTGTGATGTAATTATATAGTTCTTCCCCATAATTTATAATTAATTACCTATTAAAGTAAAACAGTGGCTTTACAGTTCCTCACTGTCCTCATCCACATTGTAGCTTTTACAAAAAGAAATCCTGAGGTAAAGTACAGAGTCACTAAGAGCTTTTCTACATGGGGAGCTAAACTGGTTACAAACACACGAATTCGAAGCAGAAGAGCTACTGTCTAACTAGAATGCTGCATTTTTGCCCTACTATAGAAGCATCTTTTCTGATTTAACTACACACCCAGATTAAAGATGGAAGGAGGGGCAGGTTACATATATGTATGAAAGGAGAATGAACAGGCAATAATGTTCTTGTACAACTATAATAATGTAGATTATATATAAAAGTAGGCATGTTATATTGTCAAGGATAAAAAGGTAGGGACATGTGAGATTTAGTTCTTCCATCCTGATTAAAGAAATTCACACCAGCCAAGCAAACACATGACTAGATGGTGTCGCAACAGCCAAAAAAAGCATCCCCAAGACACTGTGTGTCCAAGAAAGTGTAACTTAGTTTTGTGCTTTGCTAACAGCTTCCAAATAATGCATGCTTCCAGAAGTGAAATCATAAAGATATAAACTCAGAAAAGTGGGTTCATGATTGACAAAGAGTAACTCTCTCCCATGCTGAACTCAAAGAGAATGGTTCATACAGAAAGAATGTCCCATTAGTTAAGTCTATACTGAAAAAGTGTTAGAGAATATAGAGGGAAAAAATGGAAAAGCCATTTGCTTTATACTTATTTTAAATTAGAAAAAAACAAGCTGTACTTTGTGCTTTGTCAGCCTTTTTGCAGGCTGCTTTCAAGTAGCTGTAGGTTGTTATATTAATCTATGGTGTTATGAAATCCACACATCTATTCAAGACTTAAAGGGCTGAGTTGAAAGAAAAGCTAAAATAAAAACTGCTGATGGAGGAGGCACTGCATTTTCCTTCATTATTTGCATTAGTGTATTGTAGGTCTCTCACCTCTGATCTGGTATGTGCCAATTCACCCATTTCCCCCTTCCTTTATGAATTTCCTTAATCTTTCAGAGCGACCACTAAGTGTGAGCTTCCCTCCAACTTCACCCAGGTGTTCAAGCAGTGCCTTCTCCTCTGTCTTTCACAATATTCATTATTCATCTTTTAAGAAACAGAAGAAGATCCCTTCAGCTCTTATGGAGGTAAGACCAAGCTGCCCGAGAAAGACATGGAATTGTAGACAAACCACATGCTCATTCTTCAGCAGCTGTAGTTTATTCTGTGTGCAGTGCCTTGGTCTACTTTCATCATGCAATTATATCTTTCCGTTTTTCACAGCAGTGTTTATAATACAAAATACTCTGAGCTCTGCAGATACTACAGAACCTTCTTGAACCCACTGAGAAATCCATTTAGAGCAGTGTACTTTAATTCACTCATCAGCCCATCGAGTCTTTAGAAAACCAAGATGACTTCAAGGTACTAGATAGGACAATTACAAGTTTCAACAGAGCACAACAGTTAATTAGTTGCTTTTTCTGACAAGACTCTTACTTCTGAAATCTTACTTTGATTCCAAAAGAAATAAAATACCACTTAGGACAACAGACTGGGGCCCTTGGCAATCAATTCAGAGGCATACATGTTTAATCAGGCACTTCCCCTCCAGCTCAGGCCAAACTATTACATATCAAATGGTAAAATGTTGATACCACCAATGTAAACAAATAAAGTTCCTGTCAGTTTCAATGGGGCTATATTAGTTTTCTTTCCAGGGACAAGGTGACAATCACATTGATGTAAGGTGCCTATTGAACTCAGCACAGAAATCGGCAGGTATTTATCACTGTATTTAAAAGAACAGGGTGCAAACAGCTTGCTGAACTCATTGGACAGACAGGACACTGGAATTCAAGAGGTTTGTTTCTGCTGAGATGAAACTGAGCCAAAGATACAAGCATGTCACACAAACACAAACTGAACACAGCAAGACTGGTAAGCAAAACGTCAGCCCCGTTAGGATGAAGCACGAGGAGGCAGCACGTGTACTAGTGTGAACTGCCCCACGGCAGCACTGCTCCAGAAATGCTTCTGATTTGCTTTACCTGGTTCCTGGAACATGTCTGTTCTGCCGCAAAGAACTGCTATGTTAATGCTCAGTCGACTTTGAGTCTCTGCACTTAGTTTCTAAACCAAACACTACTGCAGCTTACTACTGTAACTAATAATGTAATCATTATGATTATGTATAGTACTCAAAACCTGGATCATTATGAACATTAAGCACTTAGATCTCAAAATACTTCTGTGAGAGGGGTGACTCTTCTCAGAAATACCATTTCACAAATGAAACGAAGTCATAGTCAAGTGATTAACATAAATTTAAATAAAAACACTGCAAAGCCATAAATATACCAACATCATAAAAGTGTTCAGCCACAGGACTGTAATTCCCTTTTGGAAGCATGTACTTTTAACATATCAGGAAACCACAACTGGAAAAAGGGACAAGTTCAGCTGCTTGGAACAAAACTGTACAGTTGTTGACCTCAGTAATAACTAACATATTTTCCATGAGAGTTACTGAGAACTCAGTTGAACCAGAAATCTTTCAAGCAGTTAAAAAGAACCATGATAAAATGTTTATATTTTTTCTGTCTTAATATTTCTAATGGTCTATTTATAGTTTCATGGACACAGATCTGGTTGTCTGGTGTGACGTGAGCATGCATAACTAGGCGGGGAAAAAGCCTTTGTGGGGTTACAAATCCCGATTTCTCCTACCTTGCTCCAGGTGGCAGCCTCAGGAGAGGGAGCTACCATCAGTGGTTACCTCAGCAGATGTAAGAGAGGCAAAAGACACTGGAAGAAACGCTGGTTTGTTATAAAAGGCAAAGTTCTCTACACCTACGTAGCAAACGAGGTACTGTGCAACTTGAAATACTCCTTCCCTATCCAAGGTCCCTTCTTTACTCCTACAGGCAGCACGAGTAAAAGTGAGAATTAAAAATGGCAGTTCTCATGAGTACCTGCCTTCTGAGTCCTGGGCCTAACAGGCTGAATCTGCAGGGAGCTGACCCTGGCCAAGGTGCCCAGCCACTGCCCCAGCTGGACCTCAGCAGCCCTCTCCACAAACCACCCCTCATAACTGACTTCTTCCTATTACAAGCTGTCACCACTGACAACTGCAGGCGACACAGTCGCACCTAAAGGTTTCTGAGGTGTTCTCTGGTGCCCCTGGTAACTGCCAGTATTTGGTAGATAAATGGTGCTATGATCCATTTCTGGTGGGGAGGAGACCCTTGTAGTTTTTCAAGTAGAACATAGGACATACTTGTCCTTCTAGCACAAACTGGGGAAGACAGAAGGCAGTCTGCAGAGCTGAGAACAATGCTTTGTGTATTGGCTTGCAATCTTTTCCTTACAACCAGAGAGGCTGGTTATCAACTATATAATTTTCAGGTATTTTGTCTCTTCCCAGTCCCTTTTCTTATTTTAAGTTCTTCTCCTTTGTTAACAGCTACAACAGAAATAAACTTGAAGTGTAATACAAAGTTTGGTTATAGCTGACAGATTTCATAAACAGAAAAATCAATTTCACAGAACACAATGCAAAACTGTTGTAATAGCAGTATTTGTTACTTCAGCCTGTGGTACTTCAGCCTTCAGAACACTCTGTAAACATATAAACTGTTATATAAACTGGTCACTGTTGTGGTGGCTTTCCCTCAACTCATACAAAGCAGCGTCTAGGAAGCAAAATTCATGGATGTTTCTTGGGAGTAAATTAACAGTGACTTACATTATCAGCTCAAAAATTTCAAAATAGCATCTTTGAAAGCAAGTGTGCTGTTCGAGACAGTGCAGCACTAAAACGAGTTGCTAGTGCTATGAAAGGAAATTACAAGGTTCCAAAAAGACTGTTACTTGTACTCATCAAATAAAAGCAGGTAACTGGGAATGGGTCTCGGGCTTTCAGAACTGCTGCTGTTGGGTCCTGTACTCTCAGTATCCCCCAGTTTGCATGGACCATTATGCCAGAGATAGCCATTGAAGTAATGGCTACTTTGACCTTCACAGATACTTGGATGATGGTGGAGACCCAGAGTTTTGGATGTGGTGTTTGTGTTCAGGTCTAAGACTAGATAAACGTGCAGTACAGTACTCCTGTTGATGTAAGAGTCACCAGCCAAGCAGGAGGGTCACACCTCTGCTTTTGCAGCCCAGCCAAGGGGTTGTACCATTACTTTTCAGCAGGAGCACTCCAACTGTTGCAAGCCTTCACTCTGATCTCAGTTCCAATCTTCTTTCAGGACAAAGTTGCCACAGAAAGTTTGCCTTTGCTGGGTTTCACTATTGCCCCAGAGAAGGAGGAAGGCGGCATGGATGCAGTTTTCCATCTGTACCACAAGCAGACTCTCTTCTACAGCTTCCGAGCAGAGGATGCCAGCGCAGCACAGAGGTACAGGAGCCTGGACACTCCAGGCCCGTGCCCCTGCCCTGGACCCTGTCCTCCCAGAGCTCAGCCTGTGCATTGAGACAGTCACATGGGAGGGCCCAGGTGACATTAAAGATCTACCTGGTGCTTGTCAGTTCCTTCAGGAAGGAGGATTTGCTTATTCATGTAGGTAAAGGTGAGGCTGAGTCTCAAGCCTTGCCTAGAATTCTGTGAAGGGTGATAAGTGCACAGAGATTTCTCCAGCTTACATGTTCTCTTAGTGTCCTCATCGATGAGTAGCTGTTTCCACTGCCCGTTTAATGCTCCTGCTTCCACAGAGCAGTCAGTGCGTGAACAAAAACGCCAGCACCTCAAGACACACGGGGAAGGAAATAAGCCTTTATGGGAGGTTTTCTTGCTTTTAAACATATTTCAGTAGCTTCATCTTTCATATTCAAAGACAGCACTTGTACTATCCTTGAGCTGGTACAGTACATTACCCATAGAGGGTCTACTAGAACACAAGAGTCTTAGTACCCAGTTTCCTGCTTTAATCACAAGCCTAAAGATACTCATTAGAGCTGGAATGGGAAATGCAGTCCTCTTCAGGCTTTACATCCTTAAAACACTTGTTTTTCTTAAATTCCATATATTCTTAAAATGCATATAATTATATGTGTACCTCCTTTTCTTTCCTGCCCTTTTTAGGTGGATTGAAGCCATGGAAGAAGCATCTATATTATAGCAGTCATCACTATGGACTTGGAATAAATCCTCAGATTTCTACAGTTCCTACTGTATTTTACAGTTCCAACAACCCTCCTTTGTCTTACAAAACTGAACCGTGTATTTCAGGCAAACTGGCTACATACACTGGATATGAACTGTTTCCAGCTTGCTCCTTTTGCTTTCTTCTTTGTACATCCACATTTTTGCAAATGGGAACTTTAAAATAGAGAATATTTATGGTGATCTGTATGTCTGCAAGTTCAACCTGTACTACAAGCTTCTCCTCTGATCCCACAGTAAACAAGGTCTAACATCAAGACAAGAAAATACATGGAAATACTGACTACAGTAAGTAACAGGCTCAGTTTTACTTACTCTAGTGCACTATCATATTTCATTGGGTTGGTTTTGATGTCTACCATGAAATGAGAAACAATGTAGTGAATAACAAATGCTCATTTAAAGCACTTTATTATTTTTATTGAACTACAGTTTCACTTTTTCATGTTTCTAAGGAGTTCTGTGGCCTGATTTATTACTCATCCATTAACAAGTGCCAGCATGAAATTATGCCCTGCGTATACTAAATTGCTTCCACAAAAAATGAACAAACAACACATTCCATTTACCTGGTCTATCAGCACTCACTGGCTATGATCCAGGATAATTACTTACTACCAATTTATACCATTTCAAGCAAATTGCTGTATAATTTATGTTAAAGGTTTTGGTTTCACACCACTGCAGTACTTTAAAATGCACTCCAGTAGCCCTACAACTGCAGACTTTGCATTATATCACTTCTCCCTAAACACTGCGTCAGACTCAAATCCAAAGGTTATTTTTAACTTATTGTAAACCTAGGGACTGTTTTCATTTAACACTAATCTACCTAGTAGTGTTAAGATTTTATCATCTATTTAAGTAGCCTGTTTCAAAGCTCCTACAGTTTCTGCTGTTCCTGGTATACAAAGGTGATCAGAAGTCTAATGCATACAAGCATCCTGCTGGGCTGAGGCACTTGCCTGCCTCTGCTCTGCTGGAGTGAGGACAGCCCTCACACTGCTCTGACACTGCTGTTGTGCACTACAGCTCCAGGGATGGACTCAGCAGCCAGCTGGACTCAGGCTGTGCTGCCTCACACCAGCTGAGGGTGGACAGCTCTGGAGTTTGGAGGCTTGGGGGTTTTGTTGTTTTCGTTTTCTTGGGGTTGTTTAGTTGTTTTGTTGGAGTTTTGGTTGGTTGTTTTTTGGGGGGGGGGGGTGTATTTGTATTTGGTTAGGGTTTTTTTAGTGTTTTGGGCTTTTTTTTAATATATAAAGAAGGTTGAGAAGAGGTGTTCTAATCATTGCAATAAAATGGTTTCATGTCCTATATTTGTCATAGTATTTGACTGAGGAACAGAATGTCATTTATGATTAAAATATATCTTTGTATAAAAATACCATGTTCAGGAATTTACATACATTAAAATATATGGGGGAGATTTTTATTACTTTCATTTTTCCCTTTCTTCAAGAAGTATAATGGATATCTTAATTTTTTTTACCCTAACAAGATGTTTAGAATTTTCCATATTTTTAAAGGTCTATAATATGCATCCAAATGATAAAGGTATTTCAGTTTATCTCCTGGAAAAGCTTAAAGATACAAATACACACCTGCCACAAAAGAAAAATATAGTTGGTTTGTTTCTTTTTCATACATCTGATAGTTTCATAAGGCATAGAGTACCATATGCAGACAGAAACCAAGTATGAGAAAAGTAAAACTTTAGTATTGGTCAGTTATTGGATGAACACCAGTGTTAGCTGTTTCCTGACACAGACACGGCCTTGCTACCAATACACTCCAAACGTTTATCCCCCCTTAAAAACACTTTGCACTGACAAGAAGAGAAAAGAATGTTGAATACAGAGTAAGATCTCTAACCGTGGTCTCAAACAAAACAAAACTGCACTACAGAGCAACAGTATTATGAAGATTTAGGTGCTGAAATTTAGTGACTGTTGTACGATGTTTTCAGTTATAAGCAGGAAACGAATACATGGAAATTTTTTGATGTAAAAAATAAGATACAGTGCTATTAAACATTGTTTTAAGTAATGTGGAGGAAAAAAAATAAAAGAACAAAACATAATTGCAGTTTTACAGGCTTTCCTTTATGTTATTTTTACCTTCTTTAATTCCGTCTTTGCAGCTCCAGTTACTGTTAACAGCCTCTTAACCAATTTTCTGACAAACTTAGGAAGAGCATCGAATCAGAAGATGTTAGTGGAGGCCTTCTGGTAGAAACAGAACTCAGATCTAATTGCTGATTGTTCCAATCCACACTGCATTCACCTCCTGTAAAACCCACCTAACAGTCAACTCTGCTTCAGCTGCAGATATAAATGGTCTCAGCACAGCACAAAGAGGAAGAAATAATGTCCTCACCATTTCAGTCCAAATCTAATTTGAGCAAAGCTAAGCACCACAGACAGAAATTATCTTAATTTGAGTGAATCCAGTAACCACCTTCTCAGAATAGAGGTAGATACTCAGTTTACTCTATGCCATTTAATTACAGCTTTCTTCCTAACTTGTAGCTACTATTACTCCTTCAAAACAAGTCTTGTCCCAGATATTCACAAACTCACAAAAAAAGCAGCAGTAAGTCACAATGTAATAGCTCCTCTGACAATAGCTCAGATGCAAGTTCAAATGTGATTTTCTGTGGTTTTCCGCTGACTTTGCTACTTATGAAAAGCATTAAATTATTAGCTATCATCTGCACCTAATATTTAGATCCACCTTACAGAATACGTGTAGTTAAAATCTGTGCAGCAAGGGCTGCTGGGCTGTAATCAGCTTCAGCAAATGCCAGTGCTCAGCAAAGGGACAAGGCATCCCTTAGCGCCTCTGGACCTCCTGCAGGACACACTTAAAACCCTGGAGTAACTTCACAAGTTCTTTGGGAAAACAACAGACAGAAATCCCTGCGATCCCCAGGCTGGGTGCACCAAGCACCTTCTGCTCAGGTGGGGACAGGAGTTTCTGCACTCCAGGGCAGGTTTCAAATACCTTTTACCAAACCTTTACCTTTCCTAGAAGCCCAGTTTCACAAATACTCTGTTTTCCACAAAATAACAAGCAGCACCTTAAGCCTTTATAGTGCCATGAAACACTGTCCTCCACAGTCCCTTGTGTCCTTACCCTACATGACAAGCCTGCTCCATTCCTTTGCTGTGTTCATAGCTGCCCCCCAGAGCTTCTGCAGCTTGTTTCTGATCTACACGCTTTGGAAAGGCATGAAATATGTTTAGATAAACATGCTCCGATTGTTGTGATCTTTTCAATTATAGCAATATATTTCTATACTCTCTCCTCACTCGGTGTAAACTGTCTAGGAGTTGTCTCCATTCTCCTGTCACATGCTACACACCATGTTACTAACTGTAGTACTTGCCAGCAACCAATGTGATCTTTAAGAAAGCCACAAGAACTGGAAATGCTTTCTATGAAAGAGGTCAGTCCTGCAGTACTAATTCAGCCTGTCATACTGAGGTCACTTCTCACGAATTTTTGGGCAGGGTTAGGATTTTGCACTGCTCTTGCTGTACACAGTCTTCAGTGTATCACAGTTACATATTATTCTTAGAACGTTTTTGCATCAATTTTGCATTGTTATGAATTTGTATTTTGCCTCAGAACTCTTGAATGTGCTGTGTATGTTCGTTAGAATTACATACATTTTTGCCCTACCACATAACTGCCTTCCTCTGTCTCAAATATTTTTAGATTATGCATTTGATTTTAAAGTCAGTCAGTCACACTTAAGCAATGCTACGACCCAGTATAAAATAAAATGACCGTGCACATCTCAGGATATGCACACAGTATCAACTACACAGTGCCCTCAGCACCAAAAGGAGGGACATCAGACAGCTTGGTGCACAAGGGATCAGGCGAGCTCTTATGCTGTCAGAGGGTGGGAAACAGCAACTGCTGCTCAAGGTCCTGAAGAATAAGCAAGTGCAGTGGCACTATAAACATGGCATTTCAGGATGGAGGGAAGTCACTGTGTTCTCCAGTGTTCTCAATATCCTTCTGTCATACTGTCCTCTACTACTTTAAACTCAAGCTGCCTGCACTTATGCTCACAGATTCGTTAGAGAGAAGTTCAAAGGCAAATGCCATAGACTGTACCCAAATAGCATTGAATCTCTGTCCTTGAACATTCTGGAAATAACCAGCAAATAGCATACAACAGGTAAGATACAGAGACTTTTTCTTAAAGATTAATGTTTTACTTACTGGAACAGTCCCTACTGCACAAGCAATACTTTAATTCTGACCACCACCTGAGTGCTCCCTCTTTCCAGAATAAAGCAGCATGTCATTAGCTAAATAACTGCCTTTCTAAAAAGCCAGTAAAACTATTCATAACTCAGGCTGAAGTGAGATTTTACTGCAGTCAACAAAACCTAGCGCAGAGAGCATGCTCACTTTTGCTGAAACAACTACAGAAAGATGAGGGCAAAAACCCCACAGGATGGATGGAGGTCACTTGCTTCCCTCAGCACTGCCCAGCCATGTACAAACCAACACCTGCACAAGGACTCGTATTCCAGAAATCATCTACTAATAATCTACAAATCCTTAAAAGAGATTTAAATTGAATGTGGCATTAACAAGACCCAACAGTTTATACTGTTTAAACCTCAAGTCACTTTTAACTGTTGAATTCTTCCATGCTAGATATCAGCTTTGCTTTTAAAATTTACATTTGAAGTTTCAGGAAAAGTCTATGAAAATTTTAAGCACCTGAAATGACAACTTAACAAAGAAAATATAAACAATAAATAAAATCAGAGCTCTGCAACACTGACAATCCCGAAAACTTAATACACATTAACAGCCTGAAATCCTGCTTTTGTTTTGTACTTGGGCTGCCCTGACTTTTGACCCCCTCTTAGTCCATTATGTACTTCTGCTGCCATCACCGCTGTTGTCAAAAGAAAAAGGTTAACAATCACAAAGATGACAAGGTTTGCAACCAGGTGGGTTTCTGTACTTCGGGGGTGGGAGGGAGGCAGGAATCAGCCCTTATTCTCAGACAGTAGAAGTCCTGGTCAATTTCTGTTTTCATAGGTAAAGTCAAGACTGAGAATAACTAACCAATAATTTACTTAACTGCAGTTTCTCTTTTGTTGCTACTTTGTATAGAAGACCCAGGTTATTTCTCAAAAGGTG
The DNA here is from genome assembly GCA_024611195.1 of Ceyx melanurus. NCBI lineage: Eukaryota > Metazoa > Chordata > Aves > Coraciiformes > Alcedinidae > Ceyx > Ceyx melanurus. The sequence goes on along the minus strand of JANHGL010023437.1, from coordinate 706 downwards.
TGCTAGCTTTGCAAATTATCGCCTGGCACTCTTTTATGTGCAGAACAGGTATAAAACAAATATCTCTAATATCCTAACTCTCTTGATTGGGTTTTGTACACCGGGTGAAGAACTCAGTTCTGTGACGCTACCACCATGACCAGAAAGAGGTTGTGGACTATGCCACAAGTACTCTTACTGCCCACCTTTGCGTTAAAATGGTTCTCTCCTTCCACATCTAGAACATTCTTCCCTCCCTATCGGTGTGCACATCTCCCATCTCACCTGAATTCAATCAGTTCTGTCTGAGGAGAAACTTCCACAGGGCCTCTGTCCTTCTCTCCTGGTATGGCAGCTTTGCAGTGCACTTTTTCTTCTGAGGCAACTTAACCCGTCAGGAAAGAGCTACGAAGTCCTTTTTATCAGCAGGAGAGCTTGAAGATGACCACCACTATACTCCTTTTGCTCTATGGCTGGGAGCGGTTGAGTATTTCCTGAGGAGCACCCGCTGCAGCCCCGTGTAGTCCACTCTGGAGCGCTTGGGGATAGGAGTCCGCGCTGCGGCCCCTGTCCCCTGAGGAGCCGCGGGCCGTGGCGAGGAGTCCGCGCTGGGGGGGCCTGAGGAGAGGAGCCCGCGATGAAGGCCCTGAGGAGAGGATCCCGCGCTGGGCTGCCTGAGGCGCGTCCCGCCAGTGTGCAAAGGCGCTCGCGCTAGGTACCGTGTGCA
>JANHGL010023436.1:60079-125190 GCA_024611195.1 Ceyx melanurus | reverse complement strand
GCCACGCCCACGGCTACGAATAAGCCTCCGCTGTCCCTTCACAGCGACAAGGCCAATCCCCCCCGAGGCTGCTCCCCCCCAACAGCAGGCGTCTACAGCCTCCCCACAACGGGGCAGAAGCCAGACATCGACTTGCGCAGCAACACAGAGCAGCCCACGCCCCGCAAAAGATGCGCCGCTACCCGTCCACACTTACCCCGTCGCGCTACTGACGTCACGAGAGCGGCGGCCAATGGCGAGGCGAGGAGGGCGGGCCTCTTGTGTTTGAATTCGGCGGCCAGGGGCGACAGCCGTTGTTGTGGCTGTGGCGCGGAGGTGAGTGGCGATAGTAGTGCGGGTGGGGGTCTGGCCTTTCTTCAATAGTTTTGGCTGTACTGCAGAGTTCAGCCTGACAGTGGGCCCTTATAGCGGAGCTATATTTGGGAAGGGTTGAGGGGGCGAGGACGAGGGTAGAGAGCCGAGGTGGACCGGTTCCCCCGCTAGCTTCGGGACGTTCCCTCTGCGTTATGACTGTTTCGTGGCCGTGTCTCGCTCCTTTCGGTTGCTGTAGCGTGGCTCAGCTGAGGGAGGACAGGCTTGGCCCCAAGGTGAAGAGGTGTCACGGAGAGCCTGTGCTGCGAAAGTCGTTGTTAGCTGTTAAGACTGAGCGACCCTCGGTCGGTCCGTTAAAAGGAAAGTGAGCTTTAACAGCCATGAAACACGTTCTTGTGCCCTAAGCAAGTTGGGGTAACGTGAATCTTCCCTTAGTTGTCTCTTTAAGACTACGTGTATTGCGACTATAACAATAACCTAGGGGAAGCAGGCAGCTGCTGTATGTTTTCGCTGAAGGAAGAGACATCTTTCGCTCTGGTCTATGGGAGCCTGGTAGCTCATCCATAGGCTTGCTCTGAACGAAAAGAAAGGCCTTTATTGGTTGTTGTGGGAAATAAATAAAAGCTATTAAATGAAACTGTTAAAGGAAGCTTTTACATTTCCTAGGCAAATGCTAGTTAGTTTTCTTAATGTTGTGCTGATTTAGGTCACCTTTTCAAGCCACTTATGGCACTTTTCTAAAGTTGTGCTGTTATTGTAGCAGTTCAGGGGTGCCTATGAAGGAGGGGCAGATCCAACACGGGTGAGAGGTATTAGTCCTCATCAAAGGTGTGAACTAGGTGAATTATTCGATTTGAATCAAGGCCTTTCACTTTTTTTTTTTTTTTGTCAATTACAGAAAAGATTCATCTGCTTGATCTGTGAAAGTCTTGGTAGCAAAGAAGTGGATCAGAAGGGACGTTATGTCTGCTGCCAAGGAAGAAGAAGTCTGTAATCATGTAAAAGTCGTGGTCCGTGTCCGTCCAGAGTCTCAAAAGGAAAAAGATGGCAACTTTAGCAAGGTCATTCATGTTGTTGACCGGCATATATTGGTTTTTGATCCAAATGAGGAAGAAGTTAGCTTTTTTCATGGGAAAAGATTGACCCATAGAGATATTAATAAAAGAAAAAAGAAAGATCTTAAATTTGTTTTTGATGCTGTCTTTGCTGAAAATTCATCCCAGTTGGAAGTTTTTGAACATACTACTAAAAGTTTAATTGATGGCTTCTTAAATGGATATAACTGCACAGGTAACCTTACTATTTATCATCTTCAGTTTCAAAAATCTATTAAATTCTTTCAAGTTTCTACCAATGTACACAACTGCTGCAGAGGCCTTGAAAAAGTTTGATGTAAAAATAAAACATTTTGGTTTAATTTTAATTTAACAGATATGGGAGGTTAACTCAGGTTTAGCCCACAAAATATGGGCTTGCTCTACCCTATTTTGAAAATTAGTTCAGATGAGGGTTCTAATAGATGTTGGAATTTTATCTGAACTACACATGCTTGTGAGGGGAGTTCTCTGAAAAAGTTATACAGCTACGAACAGTTGTGTCACTAGTGGTGTGCTTGCCTACTTTACAAAGTCTCTTTAAGAGCTTGGGTTTTTTTTTAATTATTAAACGGAATGTGGTGAGGAAAATTAAATACCTGTGTGCCCTAACTTGATGTCTTAGGGCAAATAATCTTTTCATGTAAATTACTGGTTAATTCTGAACTGAAAATTCAGAAATATTATTTTGAAATAGCTTTCTCAGTAGAACTGTAAAAGGTAAAGCCTAAGAAACTTGATCAGATATGAAAACAGCTGTGAGGAATGACAGATGTGTCATGTGAATGTCAATTTAACTTTTGTATTCCTGATTGCCTTAATGGTATAAAGTACATTTTTCTTGATTTTTGTGTTTGTTTTTGGTGAAAATTCAGTGCTTGCATATGGTGCAACTGGAGCTGGAAAGACTCATACAATGTTAGGCTCTCCTGAAGATCCTGGAGTAATGTATTTAACCATGATGACACTTTACAGTTGCATAGATCAAATAAAACAAGATAAAGTATGCAATATTGCTGTTTCTTATTTAGAGGTAAGAAAGTTTCTGCTTTTGGCATTTCTCTCTTAATAACACCTATGTTAATAAAAAAAAGACAAGCTGTTTTTACCCCTTTCTCTTCCAAAATGTGTCACTGCTAGAAATGGAATTTAACTGGGTTCTGCAAGTTTTCTGATATTCACTGGCACCTCTGTACAATTTTACAAAAGGGTACTCCAAAAGACCCCCCCCCTTCTGATACTAAAAGTTCTAATTATTTCTGTCTTGTTGATTAGTTACATCGCTCTAAACATTTGTTAATGTGTACAAGAAAGTTAAACTTTAAATCCTGTGAAGTGTGGTAGGATAATTTTATTCAAAGACTTCCCATTCCTTTTCAAAGGTCTACAATGAACAGATCCGTGATCTGCTGGTAAATTCAGGACCTCTCGCTGTTCGTGAAGATGCCCAGAAAGGGGTGGTAGTTCAAGGGCTAACATTACATCAGGTATGTAAATAGATGTTGAAATTTAGCCTCAAAATTTGTTGAAATAGTGAAGCCCCCTGTTAATCTGTGAAAGCTGTGTGTGATTTATGTATTTTCCTTGTGGAGTGGTTGTTGTTGTTGTTTTGTTTTTTTTTGTTGGTTTTTTTTTTCTGGCCATAATCACCAATACTGTAGTGACTCACAAGCCTAATTAATTATTCAAGAGCATGTTGTGGAAAAAATCTGCCAATATTCTTGAACGCAAGCAGATACAAGCATTTGTTCCTCATTATGGAAAGTATAGTGTTTTTTGATGCTTATCTTAAAGTTTTGAAATAATTCTTTTTTTTTTTGCTAAAACTTCTTGGCATTTATTAAAGCAATCCATGGCCTTCAGTGCCATTGTAGAATCATCCATACCTTGAGAGCTTTGCAAGTTCTCGTGTGAATATTAATGTATTTTAGAATCAGTGTAGAATCTCCTATAATTGACAGAAAAGGAAAAATCCCCCACCAAATTAAAATAAAAATGTGGGTTTATCTTGTGCTCTACTCTTAAAGCCAAAATCAGCAGAGGAAATCCTTCGAATGTTGGATTATGGAAATAAAAACAGAACACAGCATCCCACAGATGTAAATGCCTCTTCTTCCCGGTCCCATGCTGTCTTTCAGGTAAGATAATATAGCAGATTATTGAAGAGTGAGTGAGTTCTAAGCCTTTTTCATGGAAATGACTTGATCTGAGAAAAAGGGAGGATTACATCATTTATTTAGACCAATATACGTGTAAATACCTGATTAATAGAAATGCTGCATCTACATATAGCATTTTGAAGGACTATTACTGTTTCTGTCTAGGTTGGTCTAATGAATGTAACTGGAAGTTTCACATTTTAATTAATGTGTACTGGTTTAAGTGAAGTAAACTTCCATGTTTTTGTGTTTTTTAAGTAGATTTTTAGGTCTTCTGTCTACTTGACACACTTACTAGCATCATTAGTGTAATTACTCAGTACAACAGGTAATCACTTATGTCAGATTCTCATCTATTTCCATAAATCTGACATTATGCAAAACCTGTCTTGCTTGCTTATCTGTTGCTGCTCTTTGGTTCCACAGATAGAAATGATGAAAAATTGCTATAGGTGCCTAATTCCTCTTCATTAAGTTTTCTGTTATTTTGAGAGTCGCTCTTGTTTATAGTGATCAGCTTTCTTCTAGTTTGAGCAAGATGTTTTCTAGAGCTGACTCAGTAGTAAATATCTTGGCCGAGGACATTCTGAGTTGATTTTAGAGATGTAAGCTTTGCCTTCCAATACCATCTGTCTTGGGTTTGAAATATCTATCTAGGTCAGGCAATTACTGCATCTGAAAGTAAAATCCCTGTTGCCACACAGTTCCACTGAAAGTGTTCTGCTGACGGATGAAGAAATAGAAAAGATTGTGCTTTGGGGCATTTCCTGTATCTTTTGAGATTCTGTAAAAGCTTGAGTTGTACAATGTACTTTGGATGTCATTCCACCTTTCCTTACTTCACTAATGATAGTTACTGGGTTATAGCAGAGTGTTACTAGCCTGAGATAGCTACTTGACTAAAATATCTGCAGAAAAAAGTCACCACTTAATAATACAACGGAACTTGTATTTTTTGATATAGTAAGATGTCTATTTGGTATAGATGTATTTGTTGTGGCAATTCATGAGAATTTTATTCACTCAATACTTTTTTTTTCTGTTACAAATGTCTGTGAAGACAATTTCTCATACACAAAGCTTAAAGCTATAGTACTGGTGAGATACTGTCTTTTTTAGTCCATCGCCTTATGTATGGCAGCTTTTTCCCACTTCACTGTCTGAAAGTACTTCCACAAAAGTATCGGTAACCGTTGTCCTTACAAACGATAAGACACTCATCACAGAATGGAAAATTTATAAAGAATCCTGCAGAAGTAAAAGCCATCTAGAGAAAAATGTCTTTTTTTTTTTTGACTGTATAATCATATTCTGCCTACTTTCTCAGAAACCTGAGGAAAGGATAACTTTATCATTTAGCTCCCTAAGTATCACCCGTATCATGAAACTTTCATGAAAGAAGGGATGAGGAGGAACCAATGGCCTCCAGGGTAACAGCTTTCCCAAAGGCCTTGCAACAGTAAGTTAGTATTGGTCCTCTGTTAATGGTAGTTACAGTTAAGTCTAAATTAGTGAAAGGCCATTCTGTTTCCTTGTTTATCCCAATATATACCTTTATGGTGTACTCTAAAAGGTGTTCGTTATTCAAAGGCACCTTTAAAAGTTTAAAGTGCAGTAGTGTATGTCTTCGGTGCAGAAGACTTGAGCTGTTTGAGCTATGAAATTCATTTGAAACTTGCCAGCCTTTGCCACTGTGGTAAGCCCTGGCTCAGCTGCTTGCTTAATCCTCTGCAGCAGCATGGTGGAGAGAACCATAAGGCAAAAATGAGAGGGAAAGGGATTGTGGCTCATTTAGCAAGTAGAGGAGTTGTGGGGGAAGCAATTATTTGCCACTGGCAGACTGATGCCCAACCAGTCCTCAGGCTATGGCCACTTCGGAGAAACTTTCAGTCTGAGTTAGCTGCCCCCTTGCAACCACTTTCCTACTGTCTTGACACCACAGAAGTGCAGTTAACAAAAGCTGAACACAGGTGTGTTATCACTGCTGGGGTCACAAATTTGAAAGCACTGTATAGGCTGCTAATGCAGATAATTAACTCCATCCCAGCTAACCCTAGTGCATTCACCTTTTGCTTCATTTTCCATACTAATACCTAAAGCAGGTCATACTGAGGTATAGGTGTCAGAAATGGATTTGCTGTTTCCATTAGGCCAAAGTGCTGGTTGGTGTTTAAAGATGTACTCAAAGTTTTAGCTTGGATTCCAAGAAGGATTCCTATAAGCATTTCCAAAAACTGTTGTTACACTGTAAAATTGCTGTTTAGAGTAACAACAGACTTATTGGTGGTTGCTCTTTCATTTATTGATTTTGTCACTGTAGATTTACCTACGGCAGCAAGATAAGCCAGCAAGCATCAATCAAAACGTTCGCATTGCCAAGATGTGTCTCATTGACCTGGCAGGGTCTGAACGTGCCAGCGCAACCAACACCAAGGGGGCTCGCTTTAGAGAAGGGACAAATATTAACCGCTCCCTGCTAGCTCTGGGAAATGTCATTAATGCCTTGGCAGATCCAAAGGTATGTACTGCTTTCCTGTGCAGTCTTCAGCTCCTAGAGTTCTGGAAATGTTTTTCTAAATGGTAAGCTGTCATTGAGTAAACGGGGATTCCACTGGGCATCATCATTTGACACTTCTTGCACCATCATTTTCCTTCAGTGTTGGGTTGCCATCATCGTCTCTAATAGCTGGAAAACAGTCCAGATGGAAAGAATTCTCAGAAGTAGTGTGCTGCTATCTAAGAAAAGTGTTGAAGATGAAGGCACTTGCTTTTCTTGCCCAACTTTTTCAAAAAGTTCCAGGGCTGTTTGTCATGCATTATGGCACTGTTGAAATTCTAAGGAGAATTTTAGGCAGGTGAGTTTAGAGTACAGTTGACTAATCTGTAAAAATATCAATAACTCCCTTGACAGAGCAAGAAGCAGCACATTCCTTATCGAAACAGCAAACTCACTCGCTTATTGAAAGATTCCCTTGGAGGCAATTGCCGGACGATCATGATAGCTGCTGTCAGTCCATCTGCTTTGTTCTATGATGACACCTACAATACTCTCAAGTATGCAAACCGAGCAAAGGATATCAAGTCTTCTGTGAGTATGTTCGTATTGACTGATTTTAAGTAGACTGTATTGGTAGGAGCAAGACAGTTACTGTTAAAAATATTCTAATTTCCTCCACTTTTATTTCAAAATTTTGGTCAGTAACTACTACTTTCTTTTAGTCACCTCTTTATCTGTGTTGTAGATGGCATAGATAGAGTAGATACTAGTTCTGGCCTAAAAGCTATGTAGTTTTATTAATGGAATTTTGCTGATGGTTTGAAAGTTCTTGTTTTGTGAGCGTCAAATCTAGAAATAATCCCCAGCTGGTAGAATTCACAGCCAGAACAGTCTAGGGTTCTATAGGTAGAACTCGGCTAGAGTCAAGAAGCTCGAAGGGATTATATGGATAAATGAAAAGCTACTGGGGTATCCTGTATTCTGCTGTCTCTTATGATTTTTTTTGGTTTGGTTTTGAGTGTGTTACGTGGTGTTTGTTTGGTTTGGTTTTCTTTCAGAATCTTTATGATTGCAGCTTCTAATTTATTTTGTGTAATGTGAGATTGACTCTAGTATCCATTTGTTCCATTATTAAAGACAGTTTTTATAATAAAATGCACAAGATACACATTAATCTAGCTTGAATAAACACAATGTGCGCTTGCCTATGAAAATGTAATCATTATTTACAGTTCTGTTGAGGGAGATGACATGGCCATGTGTATGCAATAGATGACTGCAAAAGCTGCAAGAGTCATATTTTTGTTGTGCCAGTCAGGATTTCACTTGCCTCTTTGCTCATAGTGCCAGTTTAATTCTGTAGTGCTTATACACAGTATATGTATTGATTATACAGGAAAACAAAGTAACCTCTGAAACTTTTACCTCTTTATTTTCTTTGACAGTTGAAGAGCAATGTTATTAGTTTGGACAGTCACATAAGCCAGTATGTTAAAATTTGTGATGAACAAAAGAAAGAGGTATGTCAACCCAAACTGTTGTTAAAAGTTGGATTAATTTATGTAACTTGGGATAAAAAAAAAAATTGAATTTACAAGGGAATATTATTGTCTTTTTTCTGTATAGTCTTGAAGTAAGAAAAATATTTTGTCTCCTAGAAGGAATAACATCTACTGTAACTTGTAAAGATTTTCAGGGCATAAACACGAAATTATGGGTTTTAAAAGAAACCTCAAATATATTCCAACTGAAAGGTACCTCTTTTGTGGTTTTAGATCCTAATGTTGAAAGAGAAACTGAGGGAATATGAAGAAAGGCAAGCAAGCTTTCCTGAAAATGATAATGTTGCAGTACATTCAAACAATCAGCAAGTGGAGATAGAAAGGTAAATTAATCGCATTCTAATCTTACTTCAAAACGGGTCTGTTTCACTTGTAAAAGTATTTGTAAAACAAACTTACTCTTTTCAGTGTTGGTTTTCTCAATTTTGACCTTGCTTTACTTATAGGTGTGGCTTAATTTGAATAAGTGTAGATTTCTCAGTCATTTTGATAGCTCAGTTTTCCTGCATATTTTTTGCACTGTAAAACTCTTAAGGTTAATTTAATTTCCTGTGATTTACTTTTTTTTTTTATTTGTGTGGGAAGAATCAAGAGCAAAGTCTGTCAAATGTCTTCTCAAAATGCTGGACATATTTTATGTTGAGATTATTTGGTCAGAGAATGTTTAGGTTTAAATGTTCTAGAATATCCATAGACACATAGGTAAGCCTATCCTATTTTCTAGATATTGTCATTCAAGAGGATGTTTCATTGTCCTCTTCCTTGCGATGAACATGATCGGTTCATCCTCCTATTGGTGTGGATGATGAGTTGATTTCCCCTGACTCATTTACAGGTTTTGAAGGTATTCTTCTGTCTTCTCCCTTCCATTTGGGACAGAGTGGAGTGCTTTACCCATAGTCTTGTGGTTTTTTTTGTCAAAAGGCAGGAACTTCACAAAGGCTTCTATATGTGATGCTATATTTGGGACACTGATGATAAGTTCACCAAGTGTTGATTTACCAGTAATAGCTCATAGAATTGGAATGTTCAGCTTCTCTTAAATTATGCCCAGAATTTTACTGTGAGGAAAATGGAGAGTGAACACACCCTCATTTCTTACTGCTGGATTCCTTAGGCAGTTGGGAAGAAAGATGTTTCTATGGATATAGTATGGTATAGTAGTGTGGATTGTACAGAGAGCAACAGTATAGGGTAAGAACTCTGGTAGTGTGCAGCTGACTATTCATTAAAGAAATACTGTTTCTAAAATCTGTGTGTGGTTTGGTACACATTTTTACCTAGATACAATGGCTTTCTCTGGACACTTCTAGGTTAACCTGTTAGATTTTTTTTAATTGTATTCATCTGTAATACTGTTTTTGACGTGAGAGTAGTAAGACACTAGAGTACGAGACTCAAGAGTTGTTCAGACTTCAGGCTATTAAATGAATCGTTAATGCTGAAACACACTGGCAAGAACTGCATGGTGAGAATGGCTTTTCAACTTGCTTTCAAGTTGAACCTACGTTATTTTATAGTATTTCTATGGTATTCAATTTTACAGTCTTTTCTACTAAATGCTATATTATGACCTCAAATATTGCATGTCTTGAGAACATTTCTTTCTTAAATTGTGCCTTTAGTTTTATCCCTTTGACTTGTTAGAACTTTACATATTATGAAATGGCTTGTGTACAAGGTTGGTGGTCATAAAGATCTACAGTATCTTTGGGGCTCTTCTGTACTGCACTTTAGGTATTCGGGATTGAAAAAGTAACACAGCTGAAATTTATATGGCAACATAGTACCATTTTCAGACTTTATTCTTACGCTTGTTCTGATTTGTTTTGCAAACCAGGGTTAAGCAGATTTTGAGACCATTTAAACATTGACTTCCTTGGAATAGCTCTTAAATATTTTCTATCACTAATTTGTTCCTTCCCCCTATTAGTGTGTGTTAAAATATAATGCACATTTGGTTTTTTGTCATCCATTAATGATTAAAACTGTACAAAAGAATTTCAGAGAGCTGACCAGCTGAAGATTGGGTTGGTTTTTTTTTTGAGATAGCTAGCAGGTTTTTTGAAGGTAACCTTGTATGTCTATGGCAAAAGTAGCCTGATCTGTGAAACATTGCTTTCTACTTCTTGTACCATAGGTAGTTAATATCCCTGGGGAGTAGAGGTAAGACATATGAAGTTCCATATGTCTTGCTTTTGAATCTGAGTGTCATCTTGGCAAATACAGGAAGGTTCAAAAATTTCCCATCCCATTTCCAGTTTGACTACCTAAAATGCTTACTGATGTACTGACACTTTTAGTGTTTATCTAGAACAGACTGTTTTCCTCTTATATTTTTACATTTCTTTTAATAACTTCAAATTGAAAGTTTTTCTTGTAAAGAAGATGGTCATAAAAAATCTTCATTAAGTAATCCATTATTTATTTTTATCCTTTGATTCTAATAGATACCAAGAAATCCTTAAAAGTGTGTTTGCAAACCGTGAGGAAATCAGAAAAGAATACCTCAAGTTGGAAATGCAATTGAAAGAAAATGCAATAAAGACACATTATCAGAAACAATGTCATGAACAAATTCAACTGATGTGCTCTGAAGAAAGAGTGGAAAAGGTGAGTTCATAATGTAATACAAGCTATAATCTCTGTTTTGCAGTGTATAAATTTTGCTTAAGTAATTACGTAATCGGTTAATGCTTAAATATTTAATTATCATGGGATACTGGTTCTCACTTAGATAACGTCTTATGACTTTAACGTAGAATACCTAGCATTATACTACATTTTCTATTTTTCCATGCTGCACAGAAAATATTGTGCTTTTTGCTGCAATTTGGGACAACTTTTCAGCTTGTCCCTATGTAGTCTTGACTGTCATGGTTAATTAAGACTTGACTAGACTTAAAAGTCTCATGGTGATCTTGTTCAAAAACAAGCCATGTTAATGTGGTGTGATACAGCCATTGAGACTTGTCAAGCTGAGTAATCCATTTGTATTTTGTAGTTCTTATGTGGGCTGGAATAATTACATTTAGTTTCCTTGAAAATTCAAGACAACTTGATTTTTTAAGAGGAAGAAGTTGGGGGCTAAGTGTGAAGGATCACATGAAATGCTTGCATTTTTCTAGAAAAATCCAAATACAAGTTTAGTTAATATCTTGGTTTTTCCTGATGGAAGTTAGCTTGAAGGAATAGGTATTAAGTAGATAAGAAGTTTAGGGTGGGGCTCACTTTGGTTAGTCACTATAAGATTCTGTATTTTGCTGAAAAATATAGTCTGCTATATGATGATTTTTCTTTTCCCCAGTGATTCACGTAAAATTTGGTCCTTTGATAAATGACAGCATGAAGAAAATATTACTTTGTTTTGCTTGTCATTAATGAAAATATTTCAAGTGATTAATGTGTTCTAGAATTCCCTTATGCCACAGAAAACTGCCGAGTAGTATTTTCTGTTATAGTTTTGAATGCTGGTTACAAGGGAATATAGCCTTCTCTGCTCATAATGAGGATTTACCTTCATACACTATTGCAAACAAATATTTTTTCTGAGTCTTTAACTTTCTTTTGAATTTTAGCAGTGCTGAACTTAAATGATTTTTCCACAAGGTAACTTGTAGATGTGGTTTTACTAAGAGTCAAGGATTACTTTATTATGAGTACAATGCCTTATTAACAAGAGCAAGTAACTGTGATGGTAAAATTAAATGTTCTAAAGTAATCACAAAAGGACAAATTGGGTTTATATTTAGAATCCAGTAATATGATTACCAGATCGACTGCTCCCTGTCCTTTGTGCACTGTAATGCTTCTGTTCTTCCCTGTGTTTCTACACATTTTCTGTTTTCCTAAATGCCTTCATGTTTTCTCTTTGTAAAAGACACTGTTAAGCCTGAGATAATTCTGACATAAATTTCAGAAAAAATGTTTTACTTAGGTATTTTTCTCATTTCATGCTTAATTTTCCATACTTAACTTCAAGTCATTATTATATCTAGTTATTAACACAAAACAAATGATAGCTTATCTATACTTGAGTGGCCTCAGTTTGAACACTTTAAGTAGAAATAATAAATTTAGAATAAAGGAAAAAAATGTCATGAGTTTAGATTACCTTAATGTCTGTTCTTACAAATTGTTTCTTGTTGTCAATTTTTTTGTCACAATTTATCTTGTTGCCCATTTAAAGGACCTGTTTATGTACTACTGCCTAATGCTTGTTCCTTTGCTCTTATCTGCATTTCTACACCTCCGTTTTCCTGTTAAACAGAAATGTTAAAAGTTAGCTAAAAGTCACTATAACTACTATCCTGCTTAGCTTGAAGAAGTCTACTCAATTTTGACCTATTTCATCTCAAAGGTTTCTGTATCAATCATGGCATCTGCTTTACCATTATTGTTATTTTTTAATTCTTTCTAAAGATATGGCCCAAAAAAAAAAATGTTCATATGGGAAATATACTACTTTCAGTAAAGTGGTCAAAAAAGCAAAATGTTTGTTTTGCCCACTTGAATATAAAACTATGGAATTTTTTTTTTCTATATGGAAAAGTTTGTGAATGTTATTTGAAAGATTTCCCCTTACATGCTGACTTCTAGGCCAGGTTCAAGCTGGATCAAAGGCTTGCAATGCTTAGAACCCATCAAGTACATATGCAGAAGAAGAGAGAAGAGGAGCTCGAACACTTTGAGGAAAATACCCAGTGGCTGCATCGTGTCGAAAATGAAATGCGCCTCCTCAGCCAGGATGGGTGTATTCCAAAGGTAAAATGCTTTTCGCTTCAGGGACAGGTTTCATGCGTTGTGGGCAGCATCTGACTATAGTTACAAATAATTATTTAACCCCTCTCTTTGCCTTGCTTCTTCTCATGGCTTCTGCCATTCTTTCAAGATTGCTTCAAATTCTAGTATTAGCTCTTTCTGTTCTTCCCTAAAAGTGCTTCATTGCTTGTGCAAGTATAGGATTACATATAATGTATGCTATAGTGTTAATCCTGCTCCTGGCCATGTGCTTCTAGTCTTGCTCCTGATGCTTGTGGAACTATGTGACAACTAAATTCTTAGCCTGGCCAAAAAAAAAACAACCTTTGGAGGATGCTAGAGGGTGAATGGGAAGGGGGAAAGATGTGGGAAGTTCTGTTCAGTGCTCTGCTAAGTTTTAGCAAATATCAGTTCAGTGCAGCCTCAAAAAAGAACCAGAACTGGCAGATGGGATGGGATGAAGGTCTGTACAGGAACAAGAAAAAAAGGAAAGTTGAGGGGTTGTTACTGCCTTTTAGTTCAGCCAGCAACTGGATTGTCTTAAATTATAAAATTTAGATATGAAGCAAGTCCACAGTATAAGAGTCAAACACATTTTTGGGCATGTATAGATAAGCATATGTGCATTTGTCCGTTGGATCCTTAATGCTAATTATGACACACCCACTACTGGTCAAAGGAATCTACAAAGCAATATTTATGCATGTAAATAAAAATTAAGCAATTCATGCTTTTCTACCATAAAGCTTTCTGAAAATAATAATGGATCCACTTTGTGTTTATTTCTCAATATAGGATGAACTAATGTTCATTTAAATATAGTTTCTCTCTAATGTATGGTTGTTAATGTTTTCTTTCTAATTTCCCAAGGAACTCTACAAACATCTACAATATTGCCATTTAAACTTAGAAGTTAAGGACCTGAAAGCCCAGATGGAGCACATGTTATCACTGGTGTACCTTCAAGACCAGCATTATAAGCAGACAGAGAAGTAAGTATGATTGCATAGCAGGTGTGATAAGCCTTCTAATGTGACATTTCTAACTTCAGAAGATGTGTCTACAGAATTAAGTTTTAGTTGGACCAGAAGCAAGATTGTTCTTAAGCTTAGTTAGAACTAGTTAGGTTAGGTCAGAACTGTGTTTTCTTAAGCAAAAAGATATATTAAAAATTGCTTAATAAATCTTACTGTATCTGCCGTTGTTAACATAAGCTGAATGTATACTCCAGTCATTATTTCTATTTAGTTTTTTCTTTGCATAGTTTTTATAAATCATGTCTTATTACTATAAATTGTGTCTTATAAATTGTCAAGGTGTCTGATTGTTGTTCTCTGTTGAACAGCAGTATCTATTAAGGATTAGATTAGGTCTGTTTTAGTCAGATTTGTCTTGCCTCTTGTTGTTTTACAGAGTACTAAATACTCTGCTACCGATTCTTCGCAAGCAGTACCTGACTTTGAAAGAAGCTGGGTTGGCAAATACTTTAACTGAGACAGAATTTGGAGAGGTTGAGCAGCTGATTCAAAGACAAAAATCAGTAGTTTGGGCTGACCAGACGGAAGAAAAGGAACAAAATCAAAACCCTGAACTAAACTTGTTGGCTATCTTTGAATTTCCACACCTTGTGAGCAGACCGAACACCCCGTGCCGTAAGTATATAATGAATTTGTTCTCTGTGTCCTGCAAAACCAGCCATCCATAAACACAGTGGGTGCACGCTTCTGCATATATTGAAGCTGAATGAAAAACTGAACCTCAGACCCACTTTCTGTGAATTATTTCCTACATCGAATTAAGAATGGTCCATAAGTTGACTTCTTCTATTGGTAGGCATGTTCTGTCAACAGAGCTCTCTCTTCTTGCTATAACAAATGCCATATATCAATATTCCTAGGTCCTGTGTTGTGAAATATTCAAATGGAATTACTAATATGACACTGGAAAAGGAATCATAGCATCAGAAATTATAATAATTGTATTAGTGAGTTGGAATGTTAGCAGCTACTATGTTTCTGCATAGTTCCATTTAATTTCCTTGAAAGCAATGACATTTCCCATTAATTACAGGTTGACCTGGAATCGCGTTTGTACAATATAGGTGTATTTTGGCAAGAATCAAAGGGGTCTCTGTTTCTACCATGGAATGACTGCTTTACTGTATCCTATTCCCCCCCCCATAAGTCTTTATAGGTAGCTTTTTTTTTTTTCTTGTGGCTTGTTTTTTTGTTTTGTTTTGTTTTTAACTGTAAAGTGAGTTGCCCTGGAGTGTAGCCTGGGTAAAAAAAAGATGAAGAATCCCTAGAGAAAGGTGGGAGTTTTGAGAGCTGCAGATGCTGTGGGCAAGTGCTCTGGACAGGCAGCACTCAACACACGGGGGCTTTATGATTACAGCTGCTAAACTATAAATCCACTGAAAGGTATCCATAGGTGTAGATTATTTTTGTTTCCCAAAGAAGTAGTAATAGGAGACTTTCACTCCCTTCTCCCTCTTATTAGATGCAGGAAAAAACATGGTAGAAACAACTTTAAACTTTGTAACCCTTACAGGAAAGGTTATGATAATGTCTATCAAGACACAGGGTATTTTTTATGGTCTTGTCTGATTGAATGCTGCTTCTTTTTGCTTTTGACTAGCTGTCAAAAATGTGTTTAACTTTAGCAGAATTCTTTCAAGATTTCTTTTAAAATGGTTGCAGATTTTTAATCTTCACAAAGAATCTACCCCTCTCACTACCAGCTTAAGCTGATGAGTGAACATGAAGTTTTCTTGAATAGCTTTTTTCTTCAATACTGCTTGTTAGTATCAGACTTTCTGTTCAGTAGGTAGCCAATGGTATAAAAAAACCTTCTAAACAAAAGTCATTTTACAGGCTAAATTGGCTTTACATACTAGGAAAAGTTGTAATTCTAAAAATTAACTGGACATTTAGTTACTGAATTTTAAAGCATTAACTAAACATGAAGAGTTAGAAGCTTTCCTCAGAATAAATAAGCAAACTTTTTTTACAGTATCATTTTAATCCTACTCTGTCCTTACCTAAAATACTACTGGTGGTGACAGAATTGTTTCCATACATCTTGGAAATTATGCAGAAAAAAAGTGGGGTGGAAAAGTCATCTGCTTACTATTTTTTTCCAATTTTTTTTTTTTGAGAACAAAACAAATGCAATGAAATAGCTCTTTAATGGTTTGCTTGAATTAACATTTAAAATGTTAAACTATTAGCTGATGCATTATAGAAATCCATTTCTCTTGTGCAGAATGTATGTAACAAACTAATAAGAGGGGGGAAATATATATATATATAAAAATTAGAAAAAATACATTAGCATGGGAAAACATGAAGTAGTACAAGGGCAAAATCCCAATCATAAGTAGGAAGGATGTAGCAATTTTTTTTTCCTTCAAAGATGAAATAAATTATTCAAGAATGCAATTCTGTCTCCCTAAAGTCATCTCAGAAGTACGCTTGGCAAATGTTAGCAAGAGCTGACCTAGGAATTTAGTGAACAAATAAAAAGGAAGATTTGTACAGACCTCCACACACCTTTGGTGCATTGATATTTTATTATTTATAATTTGTTCAAGATGTTGGGAAAGTGTTTTGCACCAAGAAGAAAAGAAAAACCAGCATTAGTCACATGCTATGCAGTGGTCATTATTCCTTATATAAAAATATAAATTTCACATGTAGTTTTTTGTGATTTATTACTTTTCCTGTTTAAGCGGAGAGCAATCTTTTTTTTTTTAATCTCACTTAATATAAATATGTCACGTTGTCTTAGTGTCTCAGAAGTTTATTTTATGAATAATCTGCAAGAGGGTAGAAAAGTTAACTGTTGACTAAGTAACATTTCTTCCATATGAAATTAAAGTCTAGAGCATCTTGTTTGAGGAGTTTGTACTAGGCCTGCTGGTAACAAAAGGTGATGTATTGCTTTTTGAACTTGTGTTAACACATGTGAAAGAATATTTTTTTGAGATCAAAACCCAGTTCAAGATTGAGATGCTACTCATGTAGAAAACAGTAAGATTTCTGAGATTTTCACTCTAAGCTTATGAAGTTTATAATTGCCCATCTTTTGTTGAATTCAGAAGTGTTTAAGGATACATGCAGTATCCATGTGTTGCCCATATTTGATAATTTCAAATCTGTTAACAACCTTCAAGTTACTGTTTAGTCACTATGCGTTTTAAAAAGTAATGATGCAGAAAAACATATGTACTTCAAAGAAACTGCTGAATTCTGGATGCCATGAAACATGAGGCAATAATCATTGCAGAAATGTTTTTAATGACACTGTAACCTTTGGCTGCCAGTCTTCCTAGATATCATTGTTTAAATGCAAATGAAATGTTATTGAGTGTTTTCAGATAAAAATTAAAGTGCTTTAAGTCACATAAATAACTTTTCTGGTTATAAACACTGTTTCCAATAGGCTGAAGCAGCTAAATAATTTCTGTAGAATAGGAAAAAAATGTCAAAGGAGAGCCTTAACTTCTTGTGGGTTTCTTTGGAATTAACTACATTTCACTAGCTGAGCCTGAAGAAGGAAATCAAACTAGTCATTCATGTGGAAAAAGAATCTTGGAAGAGTAAAAAGAAGGGTAGTGAAGGTGAAAGGGTAGGGATTTTTATTTACAGTTTGAAAGTTTTGAAAAAGAAAAGTTGAAAAAATATGTTCCAAATGTGCTCACTACATTGTATGAATTGGTTTGGATTTTATTTTGGTATAAGATCTTTCTTTCTGTCAGACATTTCAAAATGCCAAAGAATTTCAGCTGAATTCTGGTAATGTATGTATCTTGATTTTTTATGAAGTTCATCTTTTCCCTTGGAAAGAGTCTCTTATGTATTAAATAATACAAGGTTAAGATACTTTGGCCATTAATTCCAAATCTGTTTCTTCTAGGATCTAGTTATCAAGATAGTCTATTCTTGTGCTTAAAAACCTCTGATTTTTAGAGAACTAATTACAGCTCATAAGATTGGCCATAGCACTACAGGAGTACACCTTTGTATCTTGTTTTCCCTTTAACCTTTGGAACCATTAAATACCTTCTGTAAAATGTCTTGCTTTGAAAGTCAGAGATGTAGACTACTAGCTGACTGTTAATCAGCAACCTTAGTTGCTTAGTCACCTGTACCTACAACAGCACTAGCATGGGTGCCAGAAATAGCTCTCAAAAATGTCGCTGTTTGTCCTAAGATAATGTTCTTACTCTTCTGGTTTGTTTAGACAGTGCTGTATTAAGGCAGCTATGCACTGAAAGTAATTTGATCTAACAGACAATTGTTTTGCAGTGCTATACACACTCTGCATCTTATGATTCAAGGAGTATTTTGTAACAACTTAGAGTATCTGAGTCTTAAATTTCTGGTTGTACTCATTTTTTCTTCCTCCACTATCTCATAGTTTAAAAAATATAATACCCTCAAATATAATTTAAGGTGAAACATTTGAATTATCTTCTAATTTCAAGTGTTTTTTGGTGTTCAAGGCCAAGCTAGACAATGCCTTGAGTAGCATAATTTAGTTGAGAGGTGTCCCTGCCCATGACAGGGAGGTTGGACTAATCTCTAAAGTCCCTTCCAACCTAGGCCATTCTATGATTAAAGTTGTACAAGTAAATAATTTTAAAATATTTACACAACATTAATTTATCCCACTAAGTTTATTCACATTGTGCTTATTTAAGATACTTATTTTAAATTTTCCTTGCTAACATAATTTTTGCTCCTTAAAATATGACTGGAAACACTTTTTTTTTTTTTTTTAGAACATCTACTCTTGCTCACTTTAGTTATGAAGCCTTAATATGGAATGAACCATAAATTCTAGTGTGTACATAGAGAAGATTTTTTTTTTAAAACTGGTTCACCAATGTACACGTCTATTTTTACATGTTTGCCCATACTTCCTATTGACTCTGACCTTCATTAAAAATTAGATTTGTTATTTTATAGATGAAGTACTGGTTTTACACTATCACTTTTGTTTAAAAATGTTAAAATCAGATTAAGCTTGTGTATACCTCATGAAACCGTAAATGTGCAAACTTGTGAACAGCTCAACAATTTGTATCAAGTAAAGCACAAGCTGTGAAAACAGTGTATGTTCATTTAAAATAGGTTCAGGCCCCGTTCCTGGGTGTTAGTTAATGGAGAGCCATACAGTATTCATAGACTATAGACTGATGACTACAGAGCTCTGACTGGTATTTGCAAGTGTTTCTGTGAATGGGAAAGTCCTTGGCTTTGTTTCAGCCATCCCATTTCCGGAAGCCTTATTGTACATTACCATTGAAAGAATGGAATTGATTTACAGGAAAAAAAAAGGCATCCATTACCTCCCCATGTCACAAACATCTGAAAGTAAAGTCAATTTATTATTTTGCATGACAAGAAAAATTGGAGTGTAGTTGTATGTAGTAAAAGACTTGATTAAAAGTAGGAAAGGTATGTGCCTTGTCTCTAGGAAAGAGGTCTTAAATTGAGTAGCTTTTCATACTGTCCTATGTGACTATGGTGTTGTGGTTTTGTGTTCTGTTTCATTTTTTTCCTGCTCTGTACACCTGGCTATTGGGACTCAAGAATGCAGCCTGGATTTTAGCCTTTGCAAGTTCACAGCTGTTATTTCTGAAACTGTTGTCGAACTTGCCATCACTGTGGTGCCTTTGGGTCACATGAATATTAAATAATTGAAATATGTTCACGAGACCTCATTTGCAGTTTGGAATTCCATGAGTCAGTTGTTAAAAGAATGGAAATGTATTATTAGTATTGTAATTGGATCAATCACTGGTAGCCCAGAAATGTTTATTGAAATGAATACATTAATATTTGATTTCACTTTAGCAGAACAACCTGGTAGACTTAATTTAGCACAGTTTCCAGAAATAATCCTTATGCATGTATTAACATAAGTTCCAGAAGAAAAGTCTTAGCCATTATTTATTTCCTAAAGATAAATTAGAATTAACCCAGTTCATCAGAGTTGTTCCGTGGTGAACTTTACCCACTTCTGCTGTGACTCATGATCACAAATACTGTGTTCTGCTTTTCATATTAACTCACAGGGTTGTATATATCTACTATTGCTATGTTTCTGTCTTGGTAAATCAGTTATTCTGAGTAGCTTTTTGGGACGGATAATAAAACCAAATAATGACCAAAACTTCCTCCTATAATTTGATGGGAGGTGGCTGGTCAGTGGAAGATGACACGTTTTTATTTTTCAAGTCACTCTCAAGAAAAGATTCTTAAAATTATATTTTATAATCATCAGCCTGAAGTTAAAGATCAGTAAATATGTGGTCCATTCTCTAAATAAATTTGGAATAATGTATGAATATATAATAATAAATAAAAATCATTCTTGAGACAATGTAGCCAAAGCACTATCAAAGGAAATGCAACTTCTAACTTGTTCTAAGCTATTCCATCAGTGTAACTGGATGCTTTTCTAAAGTATGAAGCGATTCATTTTTGTATATGGAATAAAAATTTAATATCACAATCTTGATGATACTTCTAATGCAAAAGACTGAACTGGCTGTAAAATGAGAAGCAAATACAAACCATAAATGTTATAATTTTCCTCCCTTATTATGGACCAGTTTTGCAGATTTTCATCAGTTTAAACATTTTGTTTGCCTTTCAGTAGAAAAGTAAGGACAACACTTAATTAGCATTAGATGTCAATCCAGGAACTATTTAGAGTTGTTCTTGATCAAAATGAATGGCCATCCTTGGTGCACCACTATGATGCCTTCAATACCCTGTATGTAGTAGTTGCCGGTAACATGCTCTCTAGACAGCACTCACAGGACAAATCTACAGTTCCTGTGCAATAGGAAATCCCATTGAGCCAATACCATGTAATGATTGCCAGGAGATATTATCTACATTTGTCTAATCTGTATTTTTGTAACCCATTGCATGCTGCAGTGAGTTCAACAATGTAATTGTTCCATGGGAGGTAAGTGCTTCTGTCAGTGTTATAATTACTATGTGCTATGAATGGGATAACTAATGTTTGTTAATGTAGGAAATAAAATAGTTCTGTATCTATCTCATCCATGATACTTTTATTAAAATGATATGTATTAGCTCAGTTGTTCTAACTACAAATGTGCCATTGTTTAGTTTTTCTGTATTTACCTTATTAGGATATTTAGGCAATAAGATGTGCTATATACACATACCTGCAAGTACTCAACAGTGTCATGTTAAAATTTAGTCTACTGGGAAAAAGCATTGCCTGATATTGTCACACAGAGTATTTTTTGTAGGCATGACTTACTATGAAGAGATGTCTCCTGTGTGTTACTTTAATACTAGCAGTTCATATTTGCTATTTAAAATATTTAGGTCCTTGGTTCTGGAGCTCTTGCTTTTTCCTCCTCTTGAATAAGTTTTAGGGGAACCAGTTCTCTCTAGTTCTAGCTGTCCCAGAGCAATAAAAGTCATATAGTTATAGGTGACTCCATTTTCTGAAATTGTTTGCAGAAATAGTCTGTGCATGTATTGGCAAAATTGTGTTAAAATTAATTTAGTATTTAGGGAAGACAAGATAGGGTTTTTCACTTTGAGGAATGTTACTTTTGTGTCAGCTTAATACTCTTCTTTTCTCTCTAAGATTTTTTTTTATATATATATAAAAATCTTCACGTATGCCTCTGAATAACAATGTTTTAAATATTTAATAGCCTTTGAAGTATTTGAAAAGAAGGTCAGGGTTTTTCTGTGAGAATCTATTTTTTAAGGAGAAATACTTGATATCATGACCATTTGAAGTTGTGAAATCTGAGTAGTGTTTTTGAGAAGTTTCATTAAAATAGCCTCTGACAACAATAGCTACTACAATGGCAGCTATTACACCTGCAAAAAATTAGCAACTTGGCTTCAGTATCTTAATTACTTATTGAGACAAAAATAAACACTGGCATTCCTTTTATGCATTTAAATGTTTGTTTTCTTGCCATGCATATGTTTACATAACTGCTTAGAGCTCTACTCTGTATAGAAAGCTAACAAGAATTTGGAGTGTTGTTTGGTTTGTTTGTTTGGGTTTTTTTGTCACACCATATTTATTAGATGTCATTTTGTGAAACTAAGTTAAATATTTTTTTTTAATATATAAGAAGAGACACTTGAATATTTTGTTCTTTCCAATACTCAAATGATGAGAGAAGCTAGTTTTAACTTCATTTTACAATGAGTTCCATTTGAGAAATAAATAAATTTCAAAAATAGGTCTGGCTTTTTGCTAATGACTTATTTGCTCTATATAGGATTACTGTAGCTGTCTTTTTATTAATGTACTTGTATTACAGTATGAAATACAGTTCATGGTGAAATTCAACAAATTATTAATGTTGGCAATACTTCTGTATTCTTTACCTATTTAGTTCATGGTTTAAATGCTTTCATTTACAGTTAATTTTAAAATGCTTCCAGTATTTAGTCCTGGAGAAGCTTCTAAAGCTTGGCAAAGCTCACCAAAATGTTTCTGCATCAGACTTCCTTCCTAGTAACTTTATAGGATATTAGCAAAACCTCAGGGTCTTACGGTAAGCAAACTTTCTGAAACTGGAACCTCCCTGTCTTAATGTAACAACAGACAAATAGAATTCTAACCATTATTTTCCCGAAACACACATTTTCAGATGCAGGAGGAAAACCTAATAAATTAATGTTTTTAAATGTGTGCTGAAATTTTAATGGATAGTTATTTCTAACACTGGATTTGAATCCTTAGATAAAGATGCTTCTTGTATTTAAGAATATAAGCTATCAAAAAAAGCTGGCATTCACTTTTGCTTGTAATTAGTTGACTTTTTTTTTCAAAATAAGGAAATGCTACACTTTTGGATAGAAGTATTGTACTCATGTAACTGGAATTAAGCATCCATAGTAAGGAAATATAGCATTGTTGATAGTGTCACAGAATACATATTAAAAATGGTTCATTAATAAGTTTCCACTTGTTAGCAACAAAATCCTACCTAGTCTTGAAGAAAAATGTCTTCATAGAAGTAGGCTTATATTTCTGGTGGATGCAATTAGCTGGAAAACACACAAGTCCTGTTTTACTACCTTTTCTATTTCATTCCTCATGGAGAATACTCTGAATTAGTTTAAAGTTTAGATTAATAAAGTACTGTGTTTCACTCTGCTGCATTTCACCTGTGAATGGTGGCCATGAATTAGATGATCATGTATGAGAAAATGTAATATTCATTTTAACAAATGAGATCTTTTTTCATATATATATATATGGTGAACTGTACACAGGCACACACACAAAAACTCAGTTATGTCAAGTAGCCTTCTCAGGCCTGAGGTTTTGCTGTTTGTGTGTATTCAAAGCAAAAAATACCATAATAAAATTTAACTGTTCATATAATTGTCTAGAATCATTTCCCATAAATAGTTGAGCTTAAATTGACCTGGTTTTATTGTTTATGCTTTGTTGGATGCGGTGTTGCATATTTGTTGAACAACACTTTCCTTTCTGAAACTGAACTTTTAAGTAAGGAATAAATGTTTGCTTTGTTTTTGCAATGGGTTTCATTAGTGAATTAAATTTTGGCAACATAGAATAGATTTTTGGCCTATATGATGGCACCTAACTTACTTGCTACTTGTACGTTTTGATCCTGTCCTCCCAGAACAGGTCTAGCTGTCATGGTATTCTGTTCCTGTGTCCTCACAGCTCTAATATGTGTTCTTCTAATTTGCCATCATCTTTTCTATCTGGGTGTGAGGAAGCCATTTTATAGTATGTCTAGTTCTGAAGCGTAGTGGTGATAGGATGATATCAGGACTGATACTGAGATCATCCTTCATCCTTTGCTGTCAATGAGGCTTTTATTTGGGACTTTTCCCCAAGACATCCGATTTCTGAGGGTGCTTGGGGAATTGGCATTCTTAAAGCTCCTTGCCAATGCAAACTGGATCGCAACTGGGCAAAATTAAATGGGGACTGAGAAGTGGCAGTCAGAAAAAAAATACTATAATAATTTTATCTTTGCTTTTTGTAATAAATCAGTCTGGGGGAGGGTGGTGGAATAATGTAATATATGTTTTTAATCAGTTCTCCTCCTCTTCAAAGAATATTTATGGAACAGCTAAAATGCTGTAAGTGTTAACACATGAGAGTGAACTTAAGCATCCAGACTGAGGAGTTGAAATTAACTTATTTGCTCTGAAGCAGAAATAGAATAGTATTTTAGAAGAAATAAATATTTATCAATTCTGTTATATGAATACTACAGTAATTTCCTGCATAACTTGCAGCAATTTAAGAAACATGAGCCCTTTTACAGTTTAGTTGCCCATAGGAATGGAGCAGGCAGTGCCAGAAGGGACAGCATGATGCTATGGCTACCAGCTTTTACTTCATTTCTTACATTTGCAGTGGTTGTAAAATACACAAGCACTTGAAGCTTTGACAGTCCTCTCCTACTCTTGATTTGTTTATTAAAAAAAAAAAACACAAAAAAAACCACCAAAAAAAACCACAAAAAAAACCCAACTGTCTGAGTCACCCCTTGCCTCACCATTTGAATGGTGATCTGTCTTAAAATGCTTCTCCTATCCTGAAATCTTGAATGAAGACAGACCTTTTCTCTCTTTCTTTGCCTTTATTACTACTACCTTGAAAATAAAAATATTATGACACTTGAATATGAAAGTATAAATCAGGAGGAATGTGAGTGGCCAATTACTGCTACAATGTTTTCTTTGTTATTTTTAAGGGTGGGATTTTTTCCAAAGTTGATATATTGAGATGACAGGATCCATATAACTTCCTTCTTTTCCCTTTTCCAAAACAATACTTTCTCGTGTTCAATGTCCAAGAATTTTGTATAGTTCAGTGATTGTGTCCTTCCTTTTAGAGCTGTCTCTCATTCTACTGTATGGTACTTGCTAGGGAGACAATGGGCATGATCAGGAGGCAGCTGTAAATTGCTGTGATAGTAGCATTAAATGAAGAGATATGTCATGATAATACAATTATTTGCAGTGCTCTTCTATTCCCTGTTGTCACGTCATATTTTATTTGTGATTACTTATCTCTGGGATTAACTATATCGACCTATCCATATTTATAATACTTTGGATGCCACAGAACAAATGCTACCATCTGGACAATGCTACAATAGAAATAATTTCAGTTATATGATCAGGTTAATATGTAAATTAAATAATACTTGTAAATTTCTACTAAGAAACATTTTTGTAGAAAAAAGAGGAGGGAAAACCTATTCTGAAACAGTAACTACAGGTAAATGTGCTAACCCTTGTTGCCTATGTTGCACAGGTAAAACCTTTGGAACACCATCACAAGAAATGAAGGAAAATATGCAACAAACAGTAGAATATGCAGTACTACCACAGAAAAGAATTAGACGGAAGCTAATGGATTCTCCAGCTCCAAGTCCTGCTGCATCCAAGCATTCTGGTCTCCCTCATCTGGAGAATTCTCTTACCAAAGAAGTCCGCCCTATCACGTATACTCCAGAATTTTGCGCAAAGCCAGTACAAAGCTGCTGTGCACAGACTGTGGTGAAGCAGGCTTTACATCTTGCAGGCCTTCAGGAAGCCAGTGTGTGTAATATAGATAAACCAGTCAAAAATACTAGCATGGACTCAAGATGTGACACAATCCCGGAGTGTGGTGAAGCTGACATGAATGCAACAGTAATTCTCTATGAAGAAACAGGTGAAAAAACTGAAATACCTACCAACTCCTCCTTGAAGGAGTCGCATCAACACAGAAATACCATTCTGCAAAGGTATTTTCCTTTTATATTTGCATGGAATATTACTCAATTTAGCTCTGACTAGCTTCATGGCTGGTTTTCCCCACTTAATGTCAATTTTATTTGTAAACCCAGCATTTTGAAAATCAAACCTTCAGTTTTAATCAGCATCAGATTCAAATCTGACATCACTTGAAATGGAGTAATTTTTAAGCTTATCCTGTTTTACAATCTAGGTACCAAAAACCAAGTACAGTACTTCTGATGTTGTGATGCTGCAAGTAATTTACTTTCTCTAGACCTTACTTTTCCTGTCTGTAAGATAGATACTTGAAACCTGAGAGATGCCATTGTTAAAGTTGCCAATCATCTATACATTTATTTACAGTTAAGAACAATTTCACTTCTACCCACATTCACAGAAACATAATTCTTTTATTTCAGATTTAGGGTCTCTTCATTAAGAATCAAAAATCCTGCTTCAGTACTTGAAAAGCCCTCATATATGTCAATGACTTCTGCTTCTGAGAGGAAAAGAAAAGTATTAAGGTAAGCTTAAACCAACTTTTATATATAGCTAAGTTGGGGTTTTTATTTTTTCTAGTTTCAGTGTTACATTAAATCTGAAAACCTTTTATACATCATCTGAACCTACATGTGAGGTGTTCTAACACAAATATTTTTGACAAATCTTTAGAGTAGAATCTCTTTTATTCTTGATTTAGGAACTTCTCTTGTTTCAACAAGGATAAACTAATATTTTGTCTTCTGTATCTGCTGGCTGCACAAAACAAAGTTGGCATGAAATTATAGAAGAGAAATTCCATCTATTAAACGTATGACTGGTTTGAAAATGTTATGTGTTTTCTGGAACACGAAGCTATCAAAATAGAAAGTGGAGAAAATGCTTAATAATACTTGTGTGGCTAGTGCCTCTGTTTTTCTGAAATTCATTTTTAGTCTCAATTGTTATGACTTCATTACTATGTTCTGCTCTCAGAAGAAATACCACTTTTTCACTTCAGTTTTATGAAGACTTGGCACAACTTCTGTAGATGAATCACAGAACATGAAAGAAAATTAAGCACTATTGACATCTTCAAAGATAGAAAATCTTCCTAGAAGATCACAGATTTACTGGATCCTATTTCATGTTCCTGTTTTAATTAATTTTTCTAAATTTCTTTACTAGGATTGCTCTAGGATGAGAAAGGGAGCACATATCATGTTTTCAATCTTTAAAATAGCTGATTATGAATTTAACAAAATATATCACCTGCTCCCTGAAACTGAGCTGGTTTTCTAAATTCTTACAAGGGAGAGGTATAGGACCTTCTGAAGCCTGATTTATCTTGAGGTGAATGTTCTGTAACAGACTTGAAGTGTTGTTTTGGTGGCGGTTTGTTTTCTTTTGTTTTTTTTGTTTTGTTTGGAGGGTTTTTTTGGTGACATTGTGTCATAATATCTAAACATATATACTTGCCTCTTCCTGAAAAAAACTCTTACTACTCTTATCATCTTTATTCTATGTCTCAAACATGCATTTCCCATCTCCAAGTTAGAATAACATTACAGAAAAATTTCCCAATTTGTATTCCATTTCAGGGGATTATTTCCTCTGCCTCAGACTGTAAACTATCTGTAATCCAGAAGTCTTTGACTTAGTCTAGCAGCTGATGATCGAGAAGGATTATTTATAAAGGTGGAGAGAATTATGCTCTTTTTCAGATAGCACCTCCTTTATGTTCTCTACTTTTTACCCTTCTCTCCAGTGCTTCCCCTGTTTGAAGTTCAGCTTCTACTAACATCAGAAAATAATATAAATTTCAGACTTTTTCTTTACATTAGAGATATAATTTGAAGCAGTCGTATTGTAAGGGCAAAGAGACAAGTCAGTCTTATTACAGTGGCTGTATTTACTGAATAGCATTACTTTCTTATTTGTATGAGCTCTTTTCAAAGAAGCATGTGCAAATAGATCTTGAGACTGTCACAAAAACAGGTCTTAGTCTTAATTGCTTACTATATATTTTCATTTAGGCAGAAAATTACTATTAAGAAAACTAGTATAAGCTGGGGGACTTGAATGTGGGAGCATCACAATATCATTAGAGGAATTGGTAAAGCAGAGGAATTTAGGACATAACTAGAATTAGTTTATGTGACTGTCTTACAAAATGGAACCGGAGAAATTAGCAAGGCAAGTGTAAGGGGGTGAGATCAGATAGGTTCATAATTTTCACTGTAGATCTGAAGTCCAATACGTAAAAGTCTATAAAATATAGAGGTTGTCTTAATGAATTTGAGGCTATAACAGCTTTTTTTATAGCTTATCTAAAAAGTGTTGTCTGCTACGAAACCATCCTTTCCAACTGTGTTGGAGACTGGAAGAATTATCATAGCAATGAAAAATATTATTTGTTCCATAAACACAGTTTGGTTCTTTCAAGGATTTCATATACACATTAAGATTATTTCTTAGTATAATTTGTGTCTCATGACCATCAAATTGTCTGTTGTGTTTACAAAAAAACCTAGCATTATTGGTCTGCATTTTAGCATAAGTGGAAATGTTACTTCTTATTTTCACAGCTGAAACATTCTTGTAAATTTTCAAAAAGGGGAATAGTATCTGTATATATCCATCCTAAATAAATGAGCTTATTCTTTACATTCTGATATGAACTACTAATGAAGGATAATATAATTTAATGAATTTCTACATTGCAACGTCAAAAGCACTGTCATATAGCTTGATCACTTCACTGAAAGCAAACTCTTTTATGAATATTTTTCCAGTTCTGCATCAAACAATGAGATGGGCAACCTGCAAGACCCTGTTTCTGTAAAACACTTTAGACAAGGGGTCTTGTTAAGCGATAGAGCTTTGCAAGTACCTAAAGTAGCAGGTAAGTGTCAAAACTTGAACGTGTGACATTGTGTTGGTAACTGTTTGTATGGGAAGTCCAAACTTAAGTTGATAAAACTTTGCATGTCAACCGTAATTCCATGTGTTGCTGTGTTCTTTATGCTAAAGTATTCATTTCAATAGTATATCCATTCATAAAAGAAATTTCAATGTCTAACTGATTGACTAGATGGTGTCTAGCCAAAGCTTAAATTACTACAAGCTTGCTGGGAAAACTCTTTCCCAAGAGTTAAGGTCTTCCACCAAAAAATGTTTATGTACTTGTTGAGAAATTTTGTGAATTAATTGTTAATTAGCAATTGTCTTTGACAAGTGACATTTACTAAGAAATAAGATCCTTGAATAATTATCAAACCTGGCTTATCTACTTGCTTTGTTTTAGAAGGCTGCACTGATTTGTTTTTTGTACATAGGGGTCTTTTTTCAGAAATCTCTTAACTTCGGGTCTATTTTGGGCCTACAAAGTAGCTGAGGAAAAAATTATTTTAAATCTATATTTGGGAATTATTTTGCATCTAACAGATTGCTGATAGTACTATCAGATGGTGTTAGATGAAAGTCTGCTCCAGTTGCAAGGTTTTTTTCTGAGGTATATAATAAATGTAACAATCAATTACTAAATTTTTTCAGTAGGTATACACAGAAGTGTTTTGTTACAATTTTCAAAAAACCTTCTCCCTTTCCTAGTGCATGGAACTAGGTACCTTGCTTGGCACCTGCAGTAGTTTTTAATGCACTAAATCATTACGTCTCTAATCACTTGTTTACTCAATAATACCTTCAGAAATACTAGTCATTTTTAGTGCAACTTTGTTGGCAGTTTAGAGGAGATCAAAGATTGTTTAAAGTTTTAGTCTGCTGTTCTTATTAAATAGTCCAATGGTGTAGCTTTTTCAAATGACATGGCAATACACTAGTTTTACAGCATATATATATATTTATGTAAGAATGATGTAAGGGAGCAGGTACATATTCTTGTGTAATATTCTCTATTTATGAGAAGCATTGAGATTATTACACTAAACTTACTGGAAAGTATAAATCTGAGGCTAAACATTTGAACCAAAAAGTATCAATTTCTTCTGCTAAAGACTGGGTTATGAAGTTGCCAAAATCCATTATTACTGTGGTATTAAGAAACTATGTAATAAAACACCATGTTATAAAATGGAGAATAGTTTTCTGTTTGAGGGGGGTTTGCTTTTTCTATACATAACTGCATGTAAGATGCATTTCATATTCAGAAGCATGCATTACAGGAGAATGAAATATGAATAAACACTTAAGAAGAGTTGCTTTTGATTTAAAAAAACTTGGACAACTTCAAAGACAGTGTTCCTTTGTTTATAGTGTTTTATAATAAGAAGAGTCAATATAATTGTCATGTATTTCTACAGGTTTTTTTATAGACCATTGTACCTTTTTAATACCATCTTGCATCCACTGAGGGTATGGTCATTGGACTTCCTAGACAATTAGCACACTGCATTACTGAGCTGAGAGTGGTTACATTTTTGCATGTCAAAATTAGGCTTTCAATAAGAACTAGAAACACATTTAAGACTACTTAGACATGTTCTGAAAAGGAGATCCAGATTCTTCTATTTATCTGAATGAATGTATCCTATTTGTAATATTTTATCCTTTTCTAGGAGTTAGAACAAACTGGAAGCAAGTAAAGGATGTGCCAAGCAACCTAGTGAGAAGCCTCTCTGAAGGAAATGTAGCATTGGGTGTTAAATCAAGGACATCAAAGAATCTTAGAGTAAATGTTTGTAAGGAAAAAAAAAGGGTTTAATTCTGAGTTCATCCATATTTCAAGCAAGATCGATGGGTGGCAAATGAGAACAGGGTGACTTTTCCTCTAGTGAATTGTTTTGTGCTAAAGATGTCTCAGTAATGCATTATTTCAGAAAGAACCACTTTTTAGAAATACATCCATTTTGTTACATTCTAAAATAAAGTTGGGGTTTTTTGTCTCCTGCTAAAGAATAAATGTCTTTTGTATATTAATAAATGAATAGGAAATTTCACTTGGACTTTGGAATGGGGAATTGCACAATATACATTTTGTCATATTCTGTATGATCATTTCCTTGTGTTTATAACTAACAAAATAATATTTCAGACATCCCAAGGCGATCTGTGATGCTGTAATTCTTAGATGCAACTTTAAATTACTTGCCCATGTCAGTCTTAATTTTCTAATGAGTATTTTGTGTTGCTAAATAAGAATTAGAAAAACTGTTTTAACTTGATAAGTTATTTTCCACTGAAACTTCCTAATGTTAAAATTGCTTTGCATTTGGAGGCAAGTCAAAGCCATGTTAATGTTAAACCATGCTTATGCCTAGTATCAAGATGCCATTTTATTTGCAGGCATTTTATCATTGGTAAATACTACAAATGTAGTACTAGGAGACATGAAATTACTTCAAAGTGTTTTCCATGAAATATTATCTAATTTTTTTTAAGTCTTTCTGTGCATAGTCTACTATTTGGTTGTAAATGTTTCTTTTCTGTTTTTCAGTTCAATTGTAAATAGGGCAATTATATTCATTATTTGGAATAAAGTTTTTGTTTTAATAAGAACAATATAATGTGAATTGAACTTCTAGAAAAAAATTACTACATTGCCTCTTCTGTTATGAAAGTCTGAATCACTTGTGTTGAGTAATGTTATAACTACATGTCGTTCACACTGTATCTTCTAGTAAATGATTAATATCGGCGATTAAGTAGTTATATATAATTGCATTGGAGCTTTGACAGGCTTACCACCCTTAGGAACATTTTTCTAGTGTTTACTGTGTGCAAAAGTGTATCCATCAATTTCCCCAAACTAAGGAAAAGTAGAGGAAGAAAGCCAGTAACTAGTTCTGGGGGTTTCAAATGACTGTCTGAAGCAAGGAGCTTACAACCCAATCCATTAAGCAGCAAGACTATGCTGCAGAAGAACCTTCTGGCTTTCTGCAATAGTAATGATGTTAAAAGAGCTTCACAGTTATCATTCCATCACAAGCCCAGTTTCCATGATCTGATTTGCTTTTACCACATTTGTTCCCAAAACTGTTTGAGGTATTCCAAATGTTTATAGTTTTATACTTTTTTTTTTTCCTGTAGTCTTTGATATTTATACAAACTAATATAAATCTTATTCCCAGTTAAATCTCCCTTAGCTATTGAATGTTGACATGCTTATTCTTGACATGTTGGAAGGGATATTTTTCAGTAGGCTTCCAAAGAAGGAAATGGTAACTGCCTATATAAGTTTTCAGGACCATTTGCAGGAGGAGCAGACCACAGTGAAGAGGCTTACTTCATCAGATTCGAAAGAGGAATGATTCTTTGATAAATGGGTATTGTTAGTTAAAAATAAGAAGATGAGAAAAAAAAATCAAATCCTCCTATTTGCATTCTAAACAGAGTATCGGTGATATACTTGTGGTAAGCATGGGGTCATGCTGATAGCATAGTGGGGATAGAAAATGCTGGCTGTAGAAAAGTCTTTTGATCTAAGTTCTAAACATCAGAAAAGCCTGAACTACATTTTAATATATCTGTCGTGATTAACAAGATTTTCAGAATGAATAACTGATTTTGGCAGCTGGTACAGACAAAATTGTAGAGAATTTATTATTATTGAAATTTATTTCAAATTAAGTGTTTAGTATAAAATGTGGGCAGGGAGCTTTTGCTTGTACTGCTTCACATCTCCAAAAGGCATGTTAAACTTCACTTACAAATATACTTATGATGTGTTGCTTCTGCAGTGTGTAGGATTTATACATAAATTTCACTAGCAATTGTGAAAGGTTTTTAGATGAGCTTGTGTAATAACTTTTTGATAGATAAAACCAAGACCTGATGAGATCTCTTATGAATGTATTTTGAATACCCTTGAGTAGAATGATAGATTTGCAACACTTCTAGTGACTTAAAGTATATTAAGAAAATTAGTAGACTAATTAGAATATCCGTCACTGAGATAAGTGACTCCTGTTCCTATGTGCTAGTCAGATGCTAATTACAAGTTTGTTAGCCAGGTATATATTTACCATTTATAACTAGCATAAATGAAATGTTTCCTAAAACTATTACAGATTAAAGCAGGACATGATGTAGATGTGATCAGGATATCATGTTCTTGCCAGTCTACATAGCCTGTTACCTGTTGGCCTACCTTTACAAACCAATTTAAGTAATAGCACTTACCTGAAGTCTGCATTTCATTTATTTCACTCCATTGTACCATACAGTGTTAAATCATGCCAGGTGGGATGTAACAGAGTATTGGACAACATAACATGACTCAGGCTGAATCAAGAATTCAAATGATTTAGGTCAATTTAATCTTGTTTAGTGTAAAAGGAAAAAAAATAGCAGTAGCTTTAAAAAAAAATTCACTTGATGAAAATGTGCTCCTTAACTATTTTGGAGTCTGACATCTTGTATACATAATAATTCACAGGTACTGAGTGACTCACACTTGCTTTGTGAGATGCATGACAACTTCTTTGGACATATGTATTGTGATAGAAATACTGATCTTGGCTCACCTACCTTTCTTATTTAGAAATACCTACTTTTATTTAAAACAAATATTAGCCCGAGTCAAAAGTGTAGGTCTGATATGCATAATCTATCTAATTCATAGAATACTGATTAATTTGATGCTGCATATCAGCATTGTGGAAAGAAGTCCCTCATATGTGAATGCCTTAATGTTTTGAAAAGTTCTTACGCTACAATATTGGAGTATAAAACTCTGCAAATATGTATATGGATAAATTGCAATGCAATTGGTTTATATTTCAGAGAAGGATGAGAAGACAAGTATTTTGTAACATCAATTCTTTGTAAGAGATTCTTCTTATATACGCAGAAATGTTCTATTTATTAAAATATAAATCCCAAGCCCCTTTTTAAAATAGAAGGTGCAGGTGTCATTGCCATAATATTATAATGTATATCATATGGCAATGTGTGTGTAATAGGATGTGAATTGTAGTGGTTTTAATATGTCAATCTGCATTTTAGTGTTATAAGTGTCCTTGCATAGCTCACAGTATCAGAACACTCTGCCTGTAAAATATTCAGTATCAAAATTATCATTGTTTTTTCCATCAAACCAAAGCAGTCATTAAACCCTCAGTTCCTAAAAATAATGGTGTATATCCAGAAATATGGCATCCAGGCCTTCTTTAGCCAAAAGAAGTTTCCTTTTCCTATGGTCTACATCAGGAATGTCATACTCCAATATATCTGATTATTTTTTTTTTTACTACTGTTTTTCTTCTGTGAGTGATTGCAATCAACCAAGACCTTTCTGTTTTTACTTTTAGCGCTGTGTTTATTTGGTTGAACCTCTGTTAGCACAAGCTGGGAGCCCTAGTAACCTCTTCTTGGTCTCTGGCCAGGCTTTCAGGACAGCTTTCAAAAGCCTTATTGCAGTCTCTTTTACCAAGAGGTCAGTGTTTCCTATGACCAGAGGTAGTTCTGAAGAGCAATTTCTTGTAAGTGTGAAAAGGATGTTGAAGACCTTGTTCTGTTGGGAAATACCTAGTGGAACGTACAAAGTCTAGTGTGTAGTTTGTACTGTGACTTGTTTACCTGTTTGTCACTGCAGGGAAGTGAATTTATAGGAGTCATTTGAAGCATGGTCTTTGACAGCTATGTGTTTGTTACTGGGGATGGAGTTAGATAGAGAAGAAAGAAATATACAGAAGAACAAGAACAATATTGTTGTGAGGCTATTGAGGCAGCCATTTATAATGGACTCATTAGATCTTTGTACCTTTTTTTGCCAAGCAGTTTTCATGATGAATTCCACAGAAGTAGTAATATTTCAGTCATTTCTTTTGGGTAACTACCTTTAACCATGCACAGGTATACTTCAGCGTATTTGTCCTAAGTGCCTAAATGTTGAAAGCCCATCATATCCATTGATGGAATTGTAACAAGCTCGGTTACCCTGATAGTAAACAAAAAATTGAGCAAACTTCAGAGACAGATGTAGACTTCTATATTTACAAGCAAATCTACAAATGCAAAATCTACAGATTTGTATGTAATTTTAAGATTACATGCAAAAAAAAAAAAACAAAAACAACTTGGTCTCCTGTCAAACTAGAAAAGCACAAGAATTTGATTGGGTTCTTAGAAAAAGACATTTGTGGTGGTGGGAGTACTCATAACAGCTTAAAGGTGATGAAGCCTCTGCTTATTGAAACAAGTATTTTGTTTAGGTTCTCTATTGAGGCTGCAGAGTTGCTTGCACCTGAACATTTGGCTGCAGAAGATAGCAGGTACTGTTTGGAGACCTGACAACCTAATGCAAACAAAGGTTTAAGTTAGCAAAGTGTTCTCATTGAAAATAATGTGGAAATAAAACTCCTCAGTAGTTTTATTTCACTTTGATTGGCTTTAAAAAAAAAAGGTGTAAATAGACATTAAAAAATTAGTTTTAACAACTAGAGAAGGCAAGTGTTCTTTGAAAAATCATCCAGTAAAAGTGTAAAATATGTAGTCTTCCCTGCAGGATTCCAAGAGCTGCATTAATAGAGAGATGTGTAATGGTAAATGGCCCGTTTTGTTTCTCTGTTGTATAGTGCTCTTGGGAAAATTATTCCTGATTTCCCTGTTGCTTTAAGTTTAATTGTGCTATACATATTAGGTCTTAAGGTTTTATGTAGCATGACTATTGTTCGTGTAAGTTCTACAAGGGGTGATTGAATTTAACATTTATTAGAAGCTACAGTGAATTAAATCAAGCTTTAAAGGTGTTTAACTATTACAATTTTCTTTTGTTTGAATTTTAGCCTACTTCATTGCTGGCATTATTAACTGAATAACTGTAGCTAAATTTAAAAGTGTTACAGTAAGATGTTTGGACAACTAGCTAGAAAAAGCACTTAGATGCTACTGTACTGAGCATTTCATTGAAGCAGTTGTTTCATTTCCTTAAAGATGTCTTCAAAAAGAAAAGACAGTCAGATAAACTGACTTGGGGAATTATAACTTTTGTATTCTGAAGGAGATGGGAAAACTAGCGAGTGACTTAAGCATGTGATGACCATGCCAAATATTTGCATGGAAATTTAATAGCTAAATTCCTATTGTTAATCCCAACTTGCATCAGGACAACAACATAAGGGGAAATAGTCTTCAAAAAGCAGGCAACACCACAGTGATTAGACAGATATCAAAACCAGTGCTGGACCTACTGAAGCCTGAGCAGCACATAGGTGATGCTTCAGTTTATTCATCACTCTCTAATTTGCTTTACATTCAGCAGTCTTGGTAAGAGGAAAAAAAGCTCAGTATAGTCATTACAGTGTTTAACTGAGGACAGGAAAAATAAAACTGAAGTAACTATTTCAAAATCAAATGGAAAGGGCAGACGTTGGTAGTTGCTGAAGTTGGTAGTTGGTAGTAGATACCTGAGGAATCTACCAAATCAGCCTTTGTGAGGAAGGTATGGAAAAAATAAGTTTACAAATCCAAATAAAGCAGACTGATTCAATATCAGCAGACTGATATTGAAAATCAAAATGTGTGCCTTTCAATAGTGGAAGTAAAATGTAGAAGTTATGCTTAAATGAGGAAAGTAGAGATAATTTCAAATAAAGAAGTTTTAAAATAATTTGTTAAAAGTGAAAATGAGAAGTTCAATGACTCCTAGTGGTTCAACAAAAAAGTAGTTGGAGAGAAAAGGCACTGCTAGAGATTTTAAAGGCAGACATCTTAAAGAATTTCTGAAATTTGTCAAATGAGACTTGTTTGTCATCTTTTCCTGACAAGAGATTCATTATCATTTGAGGCTGAAGAGATCAAAAGCATCCTTATTAAGTTTATAGGGGCTGCCAAACTGGGTGGAGTGCAGCTGACATGCTTGATGACAAGGGTGTTGTTTGGAGCTAAAGGAAATGATAAACCTTTGTAACCTGTGCAACATGGGATTGGAATACAAAACCA
Organism: Ceyx melanurus; assembly: GCA_024611195.1. Taxonomy (NCBI): domain Eukaryota; kingdom Metazoa; phylum Chordata; class Aves; order Coraciiformes; family Alcedinidae; genus Ceyx; species Ceyx melanurus. Next base: position 89,121 of record JANHGL010023436.1, on the reverse strand, counting down.
ACGGGTGAGGGAGTGGAATTTGCTTTTAGCTTGGTGAAAGTCTAATAGCAGCCTGGCATGCATCAGAGGAGGTTGTGATGTCAGGGACAAGACTGCTGAAGTACATGGTAGAACTAGAAAACAGTAGTCCTAAACTAACCTGGAAATGTTTCTAATGGTGAGATAACTAAGCACAGGAACAAGTTGTCCATGTGGTTATAAAATCTCTGCCTTAGAGGTTTCAAGAAAAAAACTGGACAAAGCCCTGATTGTCTTGGTCTGAAATCAATGTTGACCCTGCTTTGGGCAGAAGGCTGGACTAAATGACCTTCCAAGCTCTCTTCCAACCTTATTGATCCTATGACTCAAAGGAATGGGATGAGTTGACTCACAATGAGGAGCCAGTAGAAAATATGTTATAAAGGAATATTTAAAGGAGTACTCTCACTAGCTAAAACCACTAAAGGTCAAATATAGAACAACTGACTAACTGACATGAGCTCTATTGCTCCAGTTGTATCAATGACTTGTAAAGAGACAAAATTAATGGTTTTTGTTTGGGTGTGGTTTTTTAGGGTTCTGCGTTAAAATTTAAATAGAGTTATAAGCAATCTGTTAGGAAATACGGTCAAGATGTGAGATTAAACCCATGGGTAGATATAATCACTCTGTAGACAGAAATTATGTCTCTCAAAACTATTACTTTTATAGTAATAAACCTTTACTGTCTCTGAGCCTATTGTTAACTGCTTAGTGTAATCCATTTAAATTTTCATAGTTATCAAAAGGTACCTGATGCTACCTGTTAAAGTTGCCTTTGGGCAAAAGGGGGAGAACAAAGCAGGATCTATGTAAGAGGAAATAAGTGCTTTAAAGGTCAAAACCAAAAGGTGAGAATAAATGGTCATTTTTCAGAATAGAGGAAAGATTACTGCTGCAGCCCAGGTAAGTGTGCTAGATACATAGGTTTTAATGAATTCACAAGTTATTTCAAGAATGAATTCTAAAGTAAATTGACAAAAGTATTGGTACTGAATTATTCAGGTTGTTGAAACAAAAGCTAACTATGAAGAGTTGTAGGAACATGTCATGAGTGGATGGGCAATAAAATAACAGATGAAGCTGAATGTCAATGAATGCAAAATAATGCACAAGAAGGAAAACAACCCAAACTACATACATGATGATGGGTTCTCAGATATTATGACTCAAGAAAGAGACCTTGGAGTTATTGTACAAACATGAAAACATCATCTCTGTAGTCCAAATAACAAGACAATGAATAGAGAACAAATAATTGTCTAGATCCTTGGCATGCCTGCATTTTACAGCACTGTCCTACACATTTCAAATAAATATAGTAGAACTACAAAAGGTATAAAGAAGGATGAGAGGAGTGATTGAAGTACTGAACAGCCTGAATACAAGGAATGATTAGATAGATTGGGACACTTCAGCCTGGAAAGTAGATGATGGAGGAGTTATAAAGGCTTATGAAATAATGAGTCATGGAAGAATGGACTAGGCAACAATTATTCACTGTTTGTTACTGCACAAGAACTAAAGGGCAGATTGAAAACACATGAAAGTTCATCCCTTCCTAGTTTATTTTATGGCAACAAGCTCTGTAATGAAAATGTGATGATCTCCAAAAGCTTTGAGTTAAAAAGTGATTAGGCAAACCTCTGGAAGAAATGGTTATAAGAACATAATATAATATACTGGAACAGAGAGACTAGTTCAGTAGATGGGGAGGCAGGAGGGTAAATTCTGCGTCATTAGTATGGTTCTAGTATTTTCCTTTAGCATCTGCTAAAGGTGCTACTAGAAAGAGGAGATTGGTCTTGCTGAACTTTTAAATCTAGTATGGCTGTTCTTTTTTTTCCTGAATGTGTTGTGTACTTAATGCCAAGAGACCAGTCTTCCTGACACTATGTAGCAGAGATATTTGGTGGGTGCGTGGTTTGGATTCCTTTGGCAATACACTCGCCTGGCAGATCTTCAAGTTTGGCACTCTGAATATTTCCTCATGCATGAAGTTAATGTTTACTCTCCAGATATTGCATAAATGTATAAGACATTATTAATGAATGACATTAATGAAGAGCAGATTAAAGTTTCTGATCTTTTACCCTAGATTTTGGCATCTTTTGAGATTTTAATTACTAGGTGAGAATGCTGAGATGCCAAGATCCAGGAACAGTAGTGAGCACCAAGAGAGCAGTATGATGTCAGCAATATGACTTAATGTAGAGTAGGATTTACCATTTTGGAGAGAGAACAAAAACAAAAAAAATCCCCAAACCCCCAACAACAACAAAATCCATGAATACCCCAACATTACTATGAAATTTTGAAATAGTGATTTTCATATAATATCATTGGATTTTCTTTTTATCTAGTTGAGAGTTCTTCCCTCCTATTGACCTCTAAATCATGTATTTCATAGCTTTCCTAATGTTTTGTAATTCTCTTCTGCTCTTGTTCACATATCAGAGAAAATGAAAAGTAAATGGGTATATATCTGAAAGATACAGGGAGATTAATTTTGTGATTGCTTAAGGGTATTTAATCTAAAATTCAGAGAGACAATGAAGATTAAGAAATTAAGAATGAATTGCCCAGGAAATACTTTCAAGCACTGACAATTCCACTGGAAATCTACAGTGAGTTAAATGCTTTGACAAAGTTAAAATTTTGAGTTTATTGGACTAACAAGTTGTTAGAGGCTTTTAATGACCTTCTATTTCACTATAGACTGTATATTAATTTTACTTAAAATACTGAGTAGCCCCATTTTGTTTTTCTAACTCCCCTGCTGTTTATTAAGTTTTGTAATGTATATGTGATACCTTTCCCCTGGACATGTGTTGCCTCCATGCTTTCTAGGATTGCTGTGCAGAAGTGGATAATTATTTTTTTTAATATATTAAGATAAATTTGAAAAAAAAAAGTGTGGCTTGGTTTTTGTGTTCTGTTTTGTTTTTCTTTTATTTATTTAAAATGAAGCCAAACATGTGTTTTCTAAAAATTTTGTAACCTAGCATTGTTACTTTGCACCTTGGATGTAATAATTATAGGACTACCCAAGGACTCTACCTACCAACTTTGTTGGATAGATAAACTGGTGGACAAAAGTTACTGTTATTATAAAAGTTACCCTTCAAAACTTTTTTTGAGAAGCACTGGACCTCAGGTTACCTAGTTATTCTCTTCCAGTAGTAGGAACAACATCCTGTGGAATTTGTTTGTAAAGAATTGTGTTTAAAATAAATAAATAATCTGTTTTTTGCAATTAAATATAATTGTCTCTCAGCATCTGTGACACTGACCTATCTACCTTTCAGAATGTCCAACATGTTCACTTATTACTTTCTCTACCTTATTAGTAAGAGCAGAGGTGTGTCACACACTGTTAGGACTATATCTTTTTCTCAGTCCCTTATCTAATACATTTCAATGATTATCAGACCACTCACAATTATTTGTTACTATAACTCTTAACGCTTTGCACACAGACATCTTGCATAGTCTTTAGTTTAAACAAATTTATATGTAGATTCTTTTCATTGATTTTTAGCCCTTTTTGGTGCACAGGTTGGAGTGGCTTTAATTAAAACTTGGAATCACTGGATGAAAATGATAAAGCTCTACAAGAAATCTCATTTCTATATAAGGTGGAAGTCATCTCAGTTCCTTTAGGTAATGGCCAGATCATTCACAAGAGAGTTTTTCAAGTCTTCATTTTGAGTGCTCAGTTTGAGACTGCTGAGGCTTGATCTTTAAAAATATTGAATGTCTCCAACATTTTGCTTTCACAGCAGCAACTGATGTAATCAGGGTCTTTGCTCTGAACCAATAAAAAGGCTCTGAAAAATCCATAGCATTTGGAAAACTCAGGTCCTTAGACTTTTGAAATTGGGAAACAGAATTAGCTGACACTTCCGAACGTTTTGGCTTTTATCTTGGATATTCTGTTCCCCTTGTGTAAAATAGTGATAAAAGTATGCTCTTACTTCAAAAGGGTGTTGGAAGGATCAGCTCATTAATGTTTTCAAATAATTCAGATGCTGTAGAGAAAGCACCATACAAAATCCCACAAGGAAATTAGTAATTCTGTATTCATTGTAGACTTTAGGTGATAAGTCAACAAGACACAGTACTTTATACTGCATGGGAAGAGTATCACAAGAATTTATATTAGTCTTCCCTTCTATGAATGCTGTCCACCCAAGGCCCTCAGTGTGCCAGAGCTGTTGAGGAAATAATGTCTAAGCTGTGTGGGAAAGACCTCCCCTACTGTAGGGAATGGGCACTTGGAGACAAATTCATGTTGCACATGAGCAACATGAATAAGCAGCCTTAAAAATGTAATTTTGAGATGACCTCCAAGCATTCTTTTAGCATAAAATGTAGCTAATGTTTTTAATGCATGTTGTTAAGCAACTGAAATAGAGATGGATCTGAGACCCGGGGAGAGCATGCTATTGACAGAGCTTTAAGAGCAGCCCTATGCTTTTTGAGCTTAACACATAATTTCAGGTATCTCGCAGAGCTTTACATAGCACACAGCAATGAGGAAAAAGGAAGTCAGATAACATGTCAAATGTATTATAGTTGCTATTATAAACCTGAGATTCTTATTAAATCAACTAACCTGGGGTTTAAATTATTTGGGTGATGATCTTGGGTGGACAGTGCTATAGAATTATAGAGTTGCTTAAGTTGGAAAAGACCTTTAAGATTGAGTCCATGTACTGTGGGCAAAACAAAGTGATTTTTCATCTGTAAGGCAGGTGCTAAGTATTGTGAAGAATTATAATTGTATCTGCCAATTTCTAGTAACAGATATGTTAAAAAAATAATCTTAAAACTAAGGGAAGCTTATTGTTTTTACAATATTTATTTTTTATTCAGTTTTTGTATTGTGAAGAAAAAATATTTGTTCTTTTTATTGTAGGCTCAACAAGAACAATAGCCATATAATACATTCCTGCTAAAAATTGCCACCAAGTATAGAACTGAACAAGTAAAATAGAGTGAAAGTGAGTTGTTAATTTAAGTTTCTCCTTGGGGGCTTACATTTTTAAGTGAATTTTTCTAAACAATCTTATAAAATTTAGGGTTTGGGGTTTTTTCTGGACTGGGTAATTTCTTATCTATATACTATTTTTAAGGTAACCTTACGTAAGTTACATGAAGTAATAAAATAAGCACCAATATACAACACTCAATGCATTAACAAAACATATTCATGAACTTGGCAGTAAAACTATAACTGGAGAATGAAATTGAATTGTTTAAAGCTATGTAGAAGAAATTAGTGGCTTTTCATAGCTAGGCACTACTGAAAAGGTTTAGGTATAACTTTAAATAGACTTTGAACAATGAGACTCTGCTTCTGAAAGTCACAAGGAAATAAAGTAGATATTTGATTAAATTTATAGCCACAAGATTGTGAAGCAAGAGTTTAAAAACAACTGCCAGAGTATTACTGAATTTGGGTTTTTTTATTACTTTGTCTGGGTTTTGTTTGTTTCTCAACACATTGTTTTACCATCCCTACTTTTAAAAATTAAGAAGTAACACAAACAGTTGGATGGGGCTTCTGGGAAGAACGGAAGTGATAAACTGCACAATTGTTCCTACGGCCATACACTGTACACTGACACAATGTTACTGCTGTTGACAGATACTACTCTGAGGTGTTAATGCTTTCAGACATATGCTAAGTTATTAACCCATGCTGCTTTTTTTTATTATTATTATTATTCCTTAGAAATTTACAGGAAACTGACATATTATTGCAGCAGAATCTGCTTTCTTCTTTATTTTGTTTAAAAATACTGTTACCAGAAGAAGACCTCTTATGTTCCTGCTCTTGCTTAAATAATCAAAGGCATACTGTCAAATCATCATTTTGGTCTCTAGGAGGAAGCTTTTTCACATATGCTATTAAGTGTCCTCAGCTGCTCTGCTGCTCACTTGGTTTTCTCCACAGATGTGAACTAACAAAGGTTAGTTAAGGCCACTGTGCAGCTTTTGCTCGCTGCCATCGCAGTGTGTGTTGGACCATGAGCGATGCTGTATTCTGATCTCTCTTACGTCTAGACAGATATTCATAATGAAATAGATGTCTGGATAATGAAGTAGATGTTCACAGCCCTAATGGGATTGGAGCCTACAGAGGCTGGAAAAAGAGCAACTTGCATTGCACCCTCCAGGGCTGCTGAATTTCACAGGTAAGATGAGCTCAGGCAGTCAGGCTGGTTTTGCCTTATAACCTAACCTTCTCTCTATACTCTACCCTGCTTGACCTGACTTGTACCTTCAAGACTCAGTTTTGTGGAGGGTTGCACAAGTATGTTGACTGATATAATTGAGAGCAGCTTATGCAATACTTAATTTCATAGAAATCTTTCTAAAATATAGGTGTTCTGTCAAAATCAGATGTCAGTCTTTAAATATTGTCTGCAGCCATGGTCTTGTAATGAATGGTGGAATGTGTTTTTTACTTGCATATTTTCTACTCCTTAGCATGAGAGAACCTTTTCCAGCTGAAATAAATGGTAGCTCCCAAAGGCTATCTTTTCTTTTTTTTTCCCCCCAAGAGTTTCTTGAAATAATAAATCAGATTGGAAGATGCTTATGTGAGTGATAGAAGGGGCAAGAAGCATGAGAATAGGCAATTGCCTTTTGTTCCTAATAAAGTTGGACAGCTGAAGTAAGTTGCTACTGTCAGAAACAAGCTATGACGTTTCCACTGTCTTTGAGCTTCTCATAGTAAGACTATGATAAAATCACTGGAGAACAGAATTGCAATGAGACAGCAGAAGTTATAGGCTTTCATACTCATTCTCATCTATATGTCAAAAAGTTACTTTGTTCTTTGTATTTTAATAAAACCTGAAAGCTTTAAGAGCTTGGAAAATATAAAAATAATGATGGAAAACTTTGGGTGTTTCCGTATTGGTCTTCTTAGGATGTAACAGCTGGAGCCTGGAGTTTATTTTCACTGTGTCTGCTTGAGCAGAGCCCATATGCACACTCCACTTAACCCTGCCTGTGCTGAATGCGACCTCCAAGTCAACAGACCTCCAAGTAACTCTACAAAGTTAAGTAATGTTTGTAGGCCGCTCATATTCAAAGTTTCAATGCTTGGCGTTGCCCACGTAGCTACCCAGTATGAACATACAAAACTTGCAGATGTATTCAGCAAACATACATTATGCATTTTCCCTTGTAACTGATGACCTTTCATAACGTACCTGTGTGTTGGGCATTCATCGGTTGTAATGTGATCTATAACTCATGTAAATGTATCTCTACAAAAACCATTAAATAATATATGGACCTATTGAAAAAAGTACAACAAAAGGAGGTAGTACAGTGCCATTTCCTTATTTTTTATGAGAGTAAAATTCTAATATGCCAGTATTTCAATTAATAGTTTCTAAATGTTTTTTCAAAGGAAAATTATTTTATTTGCCAAAGTGTACTTTTACAATGTGATAGCTTATATTTCTTTATAATGTTAATTAATATAGGTATAGCTTTAAAAAAAAAAAGAACAATTAAGGCAACAACAAAATAGAATGCCAAAATTTCAGATACTTCAAATTTGAATTTTTTTTCATAAATTGCTTTTTGTCTTTTTGATCAGAAAATAATGTACCATAAACAACAATATAAATTGCATATTGCCTATTGCATTTACCATAATTATGTACATATAGACGGGAACTTTCTTGAAATCTTCTGTTTTACTAATAACATCTCAGTCAATAGAACTGTTTACATAAGCGGAAATTTTTCTTATAATTAATAGTGCATAAAGTAACATTTTTCTGATGAGTTGTATCATTGAAAAACATATTAAATCATTTTTATATTTTGTGTTACTCCTAGAATCTATTGTTTCATCTTGGCCAGGTAGGCATGAATTGTAGGCATTCATTTTTAGGAAAGAATATAGCTGTGAAACAAGTATTTACATTAAAAATGGTTTAATCCTTTATTCTGAATTGTCCTGATCTTGTCCTGATCATATGGAACAGTTGTTATGGGCTATTATGGTCTGACTTTTTTTTAATTGTACATGTATTGTTACAGTATAGTTGTATAAAACAATCTCATGTATTTAGGCTTTAGGAATGTGTAATTAGTGACACTAATGTTCTCAGAAGAATGTTAATTCATTAACACTTCTTAAAAGAAGGAATGATTTAGTTCATTTTGTGTAGATTAAAAGAAGCTTGAAGGAAGTCAAAGTTAAAACTTTTAATTCTTTTTAAGTTCAGAACCCTGCTTTGCAATATGCAACAGAAAGATAAGCAGGAAGGATAACCTCTGGAAGAAGAACAAATATTAACTGCTGCACAATGGTACAGGTGGAAACCATGGTGAAATGCACTGGACAGGTGTTCCCAGCTGTCATAAGAATAGGAGTGGTTATCTGTGCTAAGAACACTTGTACAGCTACAATGGGGTGCTCAGGCTTATCTTCTTGTAAATTACCTACATTTAATAGCAGTAATTTAATTGTGACTCAATAGTTTATTCTACTCCCAAGAAACTTCCATGACCTTATTTGTCTTATTTTAACTAAAGAAAATATCCAGGCTCAACTGGGGCAGTTCTTGTAATTGTGTGGAATAGCTGTAGTGAGTGAAGTTAAAGGGAACATGGAAGGCTTTCAGAACTACATGTGAATGGTCACCTCTTGGTTTTGTTGCCTTCTGAATTTCTTTTAATGAAAGTATTCCTCAATCTCATTAAGCAGACATTGTAAAACAGAGAATAAAAATAAGTATCTCTTTAAAAAATCTGAAATGTCAGAATCTGTTTTTTTCATTAGTAAGCTATATCTTTATTGACCATAAAAAAAATATATATATATAAACAGATAAATATTCTTTCTTGATGAAATGTAATGTTTTCAATGAGGATTATTTTAACATCTGTTTTGTTATCTTGGCTGGTATTTTCAGAGGGTGCCCCAGTTTTATCATCTTCAGTCCATATACAAAGTTTTTCAGGATTTTTAATATCTTAGTATCCTGGAGATCTTATTTCTTCTTAGGAGAGAGAAAAAAAAGGGCACTAATTTCTTGACTTCTTAGTTGCTAGTCTCGGAACCTTACAGCGTTTTGGTATGCATAAATATGGCTGCGAATTGTGCTGCTGCCATTTGATCTAATAACATTCCTTGTCTCCTGTAAGCAGAATATTTAATAATCACCAATAAATACTTAACATTGAGTCAATAAAACTGACACCTCCCTTCATCTAATACATATTCTTCTAGAAAAATGACTTTTAACAGTGTATTGGGTCATCCCTACTTATTTTGTGGGATTCCAGACTTGATTTAAGAATAAAAAGGGTTTTTATAATAGCTGCTGTTTACAGCTAGGAATTGGGATATTGATGCAGTTGCACATTGAGTAATAATGGAGAGAGACAAATTCTTTCCATCAAGTACAGCTTTAGGACATTTGAGATAAAGCAGTATTTAGTGGGGTTTATTTTGCACGTAAAGCCTCACACTTTTTTTGGGGGTTGGGGGGAAGAAGGGGAGTTGAGGGGAATAATGGTGTCTCTATATATTTTCAAGTTTGTCTCTCACTTTGAACCTGATTTGGACCTCAAAGGTTTTCCCCGAAGAATGAGCAAGCATGCTGAATAAGGTAGGGATGTATTATTTCTCTTTTAAAAATGGGAAAATTGATGTACAGTGAGAAGCTGAAGTATCAGATGCCTTGACTAAACTCCCAAAGTGGATCTGACAAGATCTAAAATAATTCAGGTTGAAAACAGAAACCCTTGTTTCTAACACTATGTAATTTTTCTCACACTATCCATGCTAGAGCAATATAAAAATGAAAGTCCCTTGAAAATGGGGGCTGTTTGTACAGGCTTGCTAGAACTAATATAGAGTGGGTATAGCTATTGATGGTGTTTTATATCTCTCAAATTCTCCAAACTTTTGCCTTATTTTCAAAATGTATCCATTTTACTAAAGCATCATTCTGAGAGTAGTTGTTGATGTCTAGCTGCTGTTCAGACCTTTTAAAGTTTGCTTTTTGTTAATTCATATTGAAAAATAATTGATCAGATTCAGGTTAGTGGATTTAGTTTCACTCATCAAATGACAGGTATTGGTTGCCAGTTACAACACCTCAGCACCTGATACTCTCAAGGCGGCTAGAGAGGCACTATCTCATTTCTTTTAGGATTAGTATTCAACAGCAAATTTACTTTCTATTTTAACGCAGACAAGGTGAATGTGTAGGTGCTAACTAGTAGCTTTTATTAAGGTACTAGAGCCAATACTGACTCTTTAGAAGGTGACGAGCAAAATAATACTTAAGTAATATTAGTGTGAAGGTGTTATGCACTGACTCTCTCAGATAAACACTGCATGATTACTCTTTACCAGTGTAGATGGCCTAGCGGTGCTGCCAGACTGCCTCTCTGCTGTTGTGAAACCAATGTCTGATGATAACTACTGCATGCTTGGCTGGACTCAGGAAAATGGCCTTCCTCGTGGCCCAAGGACTCTATTCCTAATTTGCACTAAGAACTAGTGCTTCTGTACCAGTTATTCTCATAAAGGAAAAACGCAAAAAAGCAACACCAGGGCAGCCTTGGTTTGGTGTGTGTGGGGCAGAACAAAGTGTGGGCTTTAGTACAGCTTGAGGCATAGATAGGGTCCTGCTCCCTTAGACTGACAGAGCCCACATGCAGATGAGACAAATATCAGGGAATTCCAGCCATTGACACTAACAAACTCCTGTGCAAGGGTGTGCTTTAAAAATGCCTTTGTGTTGTTTTTGTGGTGACATACCTGACTTTATGGCAAAGATTTTGCGTTCAGTGCTGATCCATAATAGCAGAGCATTACTGTGTAGGAGTCTAATGGTAGACCAATTCTTTACAAAAGCAGAGGACAGAAATATTTCTCAACATTAGACTCTAGCTTATATGAGACATTCAGTTAATGAAATACTTTCAGGTGACCTATAACCTGTCTGCCTGCTTCACCCTCTGAAAATCCCCTTCCTCCCTCCGCCTCCCATTTCTGAGCTCAGATGTGTCTGTAATCGGAGCCTGGAGTTACCAGTACACAAGTGTTTCCAGGCTGTGTTGACCTTGACAGTGGATGGAAGCTGTGTATTTGGTTGTGCAAAAGCTTTGCTTACCAGCTTTCAGATGTCACCCTCATCCAGCATGGGGAAAGTGAGCCAAGATCCCCATTATTGGGAAGAGGCTCTGGTTATCTGTACAATGTAGGCATGCCTACCTCTTGGTGTATCGTTTCAAAATAGCAAATGCTTTTTTGCTGCTCTCAGACACAGTGCAGCTTAGTGATGGGTGTGCTCCAAATGCTCCTATGATCCTTTTTCTTTGCACCATATCCTGAGACAAAATATCTGTCAGGCAGGAGGTATCTCTTTGTGATGCACCTGCCACTATCCTTGCTGGACTGGCATTGTGACAGCATACCACTGTACCAATGTAGCTGTGTTACCCTCTCCAGTGCTGCTGAGAAAAAGTCTCAGTAGAGTGCAGTAGGCTGCACTTCTGCTGTTGGACCATTAGTCATGGTTTACTTGATTATAGGACATCAAAGGAATAAAGAAAGTTTTCTCTATTATCTTCTAGGGTCTCTCTGAGTGGGTCCTAGAGTACTTTGTGGATGAATCCAAAGGGACAATAAGATGAGGTGTTCTTCAGATTAGGTGCTACTAATACTCTCTTTTAGGTTCAGGCCTTGGATTCCTCAAACAAATTTTATGTTGGTGATTTATATTTTTTCCATATAGATTGAAGCTTTGTAATTAATGAAAGTGGGTGAAACTCTATCTGGTAAACTAATAATTTAATATTAGGTAATATAACATTAAAAAAGCAGCACAATGCAAAATATTCCTTGTGCTGCTCATTTATTAGGTGATTATCTAGGGCAAATTGTGTATATGTAAATGTGTTTCAGAGTAGATTTGTGCTGTTGGAAGCACTGTAATAGGCTGTTTGGATGGTCTGGGCCATAATTCGACATGTGCCCAGTGTCCTAAGCATCAAATATTTTTTTAATTTTACAAAGTATTTCATCTTCTGATGAATCATGAAACCCATGATAAGGGAATATGACTGCACAAATACTTATTCCACTAAAGTATCTAGGTGAGGAAAGAGTATATGACAAAGGATAAAATAAAGCCTTATGGTTGAACGCCTTCAACGGTGCCAATAAAACATTTCTGGGAATTGAGACAAAAGATATGGTTTGATTAAAGTAGCTTGCTCCAGCCATTTAGAGGTGGGATGCTACAGATTAAACGGGAGTGGGAACATAATTGCAGATATATAGGACAAGTATCTTCTACATGCACATGTTTGCTGGTCTTTATTTCCATTTCTGTTAAGTTACTTAATGCTGTGTTTTACACACTATTTATTTTAAGAAAGACTTGCAGTTAATCACAATTGTAGACACACGAGTTTTGGATATACACTGCTGCATGTCTGTTACTCATGATGTAACTCATTACAATGATTTGTAATGTTCTCTTAGTGAGAAACTGCTGTAGTTTATTTCTATGCATGGGATTAATTTTGGTTCCTCAGCTGTAGGGGAGTGTGGCTACATGTTTGCTGCCTTTGTCTGAAACGTGATTGACTCTTGTTTATTGAGAGTTGTGGTCTTACTCTGGCTTTCTTCCTAACATGTGCCTGATGAGGCTTGAAGCTTCCAGTCAGGATTGTGTTTTGTCTGCTGCATAATAGGCAGGTGCTGCCACAATCCGTAACTCATTTGCAGGGTGTCCCCACTCAGAATACTTGCAATTTCTGCACTTCTCCATCTCAAGCATCCAGAATTTCCACAAGCCCAATTGCATCAGGTTTCTGTCACCTGGTACAGCAGGTACAGGCTCCAAGCACTCCAAACTTCTATCCACAAAGAGGCTGGAAAAATCTTCTCTGACATGGGCTCTAAGAGTAGGATGAAGTAGTTTAATACAGACAAGTATGTGCAGTAACAATTCTGCTCCATTAAATGAGCACAGCCTATTATTTTCTCACCTTACCCCTCAAGACCATGCTGTGAATGTGTGGAGGACATAATGGCACATCCATGAAGACCAATCAAAGATTAGCATGCACCCGTTTTTAACAGGTGCTTCATTTAGCTGCTCAGTGCCCGGAGCAAATTACTTGGCTCAGCATCCTACAGCTCTCTCCTTTCAAGTTTAATTTACCCTAACTGGATTGAAGTAAAGCATCATCTCAGTATCATCATCACAGCATTGCTCAAATTCCAATGTGGCAAGGCTGAAGAAAGCAGTTCAACAATAAGTCTCATCCTAGGAAAAATTACACTCCAAGAAAAAAGTATTTCAAAGGGAAATCATTCCCAGACTTATACTCTCCAGAAACTTGATTCACACTGTGATCCCAGAGTTCAAGTATCTCAGAAATATGGGTGAATGTTTGAAACCTAAATGTAAGCTAGGAAGCTAAAGATAAGCTTGAGTGCTCAGAATCTGAAAAATATTATACTACTCTGCTTTGTGGTGTGTTTTTCCTTTTTTCTTTTTTTTTTTTTTTCAAATGAATACCCAAAGTAATGGACTCCATTTTATAAGCATCAGAGTATCAAAAAGGGTAAAGTGCTAAAGCAATATCAGATCATTTTGTCTTCTAGAAGGATAAGTAAATTTAAGACCAATGAGTTTTGCTGCAATTACAATATTTTTAACTTTGGTGCCTGTTAGCTTTGTTCTAGTCGCAAAAACATGCACTTTTCTACCAAGGTGGAAGATATTTTTTCTTTTTAATTTTTTTTTCTTAATGTTTATGAAAACTCTTGTGAGAAAAAAGTATCAGACACAGCAAACACACTTTAAGCATTTATAGGATAAGCAGTAAATAGTTTAGAAAATTATTTAGTGTCAGAACCTCATTATGGATTTGTAGGCACCATTATGATTTTTAAAGTATGATGTTTATTCATCTTGGCAAATTTGTATGTGCTGGACAGAAGCTAAAGCTGTGGAGTTTGGCTCTGTTTCAGGTGCTTGCATTGCCTGGGGAGAAGACAACCCTTTATACCCTGCTCTGGCATTCCAAATGGATGGGTGTAAAACAAAAGGCATAGAACTAATAATTTCCAACTACTAGCTGTTCTTAATAAACACCAAGCAATTTATGCTCTAACAATCTTCTACAAGATTTACAAGCAGTACTGCATAAAGCTGCTTATCCTCACTCTGGGTTAGAGTGATGGTATCAGAATTGCATTCTGTGCTAGTCTCCAGTAAACGACAGAGCGTTACCTATTATCACATTACTGCATCAGTTTGTCTTCTGGAAGTCTCCAGTTACTTAACAGTAGACTCTCTTAAATTATTTATTGTTATTACATATATTTTCTATTATCATAGTGCCTAGGAGCATTAAACATGGAACAGGACCCAAAACCTGCATAAATATTCAAAGGAGAGAAAGCCCCTGTCCCAAAATGCTTGCAAGGTGAGATGACACAATACATACCAAGAAATAAGACTACTGGCTGGTGTAGCAGGCAGGGGTTAAGCGCAACAGTAACCTACCTTCTGGTTTTGTAGGCATCATGAAAAAGAATATACCTAGTGCTAAATGACAGCACATATATCCTCAGTGAATGAAAGCTGATAGGCAAATAAAGGGTCCTTAAATGTGGAAGCGAGTAGTGCAATGCACTTTTTTTTGTGCAATTTGATGCAATGGCTGGAGGTAAGAGGAGTAGCCAGCACAACCAATGCAAAGGTGAAGTGACATGGGCAGACAGGTCAGAAAAATTACCTTGGTAGAGCATTCAGTGTAGAGATCAGTGTGGCAAGGCTGTGTTTGTCAGGGTAGGATGTTGCAATATTTAAGATGGGAAGAGTTTGAATAGAAGCTCTGTGTGAAAAAAAGCTTCATTTTCAAGGCTCTTATAGAAATGAGAGATAATAGGACATAATATAAGCATCAGAAGCTAGAATGAGGCTGCCTTTCCCATGTCAGGGGGGGAACCTTAAACTTTTTTTTTTTCATTCTCAGTTTTTGCTTAACAGCCTCAGGCTGGAAAAACATCACTTGACAACATATGCCAGTCGGGTTGATAAGACTCAGTTTTATGGCAAATCTCAAAACACGTTTGTCTAAAGTTGCAAATGAGGTGCCAGAATCAAGGAACTCTATAAAAAAAAAAAATCAGGTTTTGGTGGTTTGGGGTTTTTTTTGTGTTGTTGTAGTTTGTTTGTTTTTTGTTTTTTTTTAAGTTCTAGCACTCAGGGCTTTGGTAAGAGATGAAAAACATTACCAAGATGTTTTGCAAATCAGAAGTTAGATGGATCTGAGCATCTATTACTTGATAAAAACCTCAGGTTTTAAACAGACTTCTGTCATTTCTTTAGCTGTCTAATTAGACACTTTTGAATACTTGAGCTTTACATTGTATCACATTGCACATATTTGTTTATATAGTCCTGTTAGTTCTGTTTCTGTTGATAATATACCTTGTCATGATGTCATGGGTTTTAGTTTTACACAGCTCAGCATGCCAGTTTTAGTGCTTTCTAGCCAAACATTTCACTATTATTCTATATTATTGTAGAGAAAAATTCTGAAAAGAATATCATCTCAATGGCTGTTCTAGATGGCTACAGATGATAGTAGGAACATCTGTATAACTAAATGTGGGCTGTTTACCAATAGGTAACATTTTTTTCTACTTTACATCTGAAAAAATGTCTTTAGAAGTTAATTTCGAGTCAACCTCTCAGCATAGGAAGCTTCACTTCAGCCTAATGATTCACAGGGTAACACAGGCTACATTGTCTTTGCCAGGATATTTATTCAATTTAACTAACTCCAGTTAAGAGTTCACCTTTGTTGGACAGCACAGACATGGATTGAGCTCTGTAAACTAACTTCTTGAACTCTGGAAGGTGCTTGTGATTTTTTTCATGCCAACAAAGGTTACAGGCTCACTTTATCAAACAATCATTTTTATACACTTCATATCTCTTGTTCTAACCTTATTCTAAACCAATTTAATACAGTCTTAATCCAGTACCATTTCTATCTTCAATACTGTGTCTCCATCTGACTCTGGCTTCAGCATGTGCTCCTTAACCTCTCATGATGTGGGCTGAAATTTCAGCCTATTGATATAACTTTTAAATTTCATTGTGTTTGACACTACAGAGTGCAGATAATTGTACAGTTCCTCCTACTGCGCTCTCTTTACGGTGCTGTCAAAAACTGTGTAAATGCAACCTTCTACTCTCCAGGAAACCTATATTTACCTTGAGAAAGACTATTTTATTTGGCTTGGTTAGCAAATGAAGGTGTAGCAGAGGTACAGGAATTTTCTCACTTTCCAACAGAACTGAATAGGAACAATATAGGAACAATTCATCTTTTTTTATTAGGCTTGCTTCAGTTTTCTTCAGCTGTGCTCATACTTATTTGTGCTCCTATAATTCAGAATCAAATAAGGAAATTTACTATACGTAAGTTGAAATCTAAAAAACAGAGATTAGTTTAGCTGTTCAGACAGTTCTTACATGTAAACAGTGGTGATTTGTCTCTTGAACTAATTTAGCATTTCACCACAACACCAACAGAGAATGCCTGTGTGCTGGGCCTCACTCAGCACATAAGCAATACAGCTGTTCCACTTCTCCAGCACTGCTCAACAATACAGATGCAAAGTTTTAGAACCATTAAAACAAGAGATTAATCAGCTTCTTATTCATAAAGCAGATATAAATTTGATCCCCTCGCCTTGCTTGGTGACTGCCAGAATAAGCTACTGAAAAGGTATATAATGTTCTAAACACACATCTATATTGTTCTAAGCTCTGATCCTCGAGGACTCTCAAGGACTATAAGACTTATTGAGTGCTTACATGAAGAAGGAGCTGGGCTAAGTATAGATGAGCAAGAGAGGAGGAACTGCAAGAGCAAAATGATGAAACATGGAACTTGTTCTCAAGAGAGAGAACCTGTTGCCATAAAAACCTACTGTTCTCTTTCCAGCATGTAGGCAGTAAAAGAAAGCTATATGCTTGCATGTAGATGTCTGATGAGCATCACTGAGCAGTAACCTGTCAGTAAGATGGGGAGAATGGGCTTTCAAGTTTCAGTTGCACTCACAGCTACCAGTACAAGTCCTTGTTCTGTACTGACTCCTGCCTGAGTATTGCCTGGAAGGGTGCCACCTTCTTTTGGGTCTAAGCACTGCCAATTGCTAGAGTTTGGTAACAATTTGACAACAGCAAACTTAGAACTGTCTTGTGTTTACTAAGTATATATCCTAAACTGATACTAATATCAATAATGCACACTTCAAAGCGCATCTGAAGTGAGAAGTTCCTTTTTGATTATGGATAATTAGATAATTACCCTCCTAGTGGTAATCTGTTGCAATATGTTCATTTTATACTGAAGTCCATTACTAGTGCCTTTTTTTATTAGCTCCTCTAGGTAAACATTTTACTGCCAAATATCTGTCAGTGTAAATGGAGTTACAGGAGCCTGTAATAATAGTCCATACCCAGTCAGGAAGGGGAGGCATCTCTTTTGCAAGTGCTACTACATTAAAAATAAAGAATGTGTTGAAAATAGCAGAGGTGGAAGAAGCTGAATATATCTTGTATAGTTTTTTCAGGTTCAAAAACCTAATTTTTTTTATATTATTGCCCTATCCCATGCAGTGCAGAGCTGTCAGGAAATCTCTCGTGCAGAATTGCAGTATGTTAGCATGTTATTTGGAAGCTGGAGATACAGATGCAGGAGCATTAACCAAATACATTTTTTCTGCAGAAGAAAAATGTTTAATGTTTGGGATAGTTTTGCATTAAGGACAAATATAATCTTCCATTTGCTTTTTAACAAGGAACACCCTGCATTCTATTCAATCAAGGGATCCTTCTTTGAGAGTTTTAAAATATGTTCTGTATTACGAAAAATTTTATCTTGGTTTGTGGTTCAGCCATGCGTTGGGAGGGGGAAAAATACAAATAATATAGAAAGTGGGCACAAGGATCTCTAAGACAAAGGGAAACACTCATTTAATATATTATCTTTATGTTTCAATTTGTTGCTTTTGAATTTCCTGAATTTTAATTTAAGGAGTCTCTTCATATTATTTTGGCTGTAAATTATTTATATGTTTCCTATCTTTTATGATACTCTGTTTCTGGGCTTCCTGTGAGACCTCATCAGCTTCTAGCAACATGCTGAAACACTGCTGTAATCCATCAAAAAGGAGGGGAGCTGGGGCTAACAAAGCAATGCTCTGGGATTTGTACTAGTATGAGTTGTCAAAGATGACTAACTAATGGAGTGTTTTCTCTTTTCTGAAAAGCAGTGGAAAATCCCTGGTAATTTGGTTAGAATAATTCATTAACCAGCATTTTTACCCTTCATTGTTAAATCTTATATATCTCTTCATCAATCTTAGTGAAAAACTCTAACATTTGTACATCTTCCTGCTCAAAGAAGGCTATTTCCCAGTGTGTATAAGCATTGTTTCTCATTTTTTCTAGCCATATGCTGTTGTGTACATTTTCACTCTCCTTGTCTCTTTTGGGTTGTTTCAGTGATACTCTTTTCCTGTTTTCCTTCATCGTATTGAGAAGAATGTTAGCATTTTGGTCTAGGTGATCCTGCTCTGGCAGTGGGGTTGGACTAGATGATCTTTTGAGGTCCCTTCGAGCCCCTGACATTCTATGATTTTACTGTTCTAGACCTGTTCATAGTTGTAAAATCTACTGAGGTTCTCCTTCAATTTCTGGAAATCTCAATTTTTAAAAGGAAATAAATAAAAGGCAGAAGAACACTTTTTCTTTTATGACCAAGAGGATATAATAAGTAATTGATGGAGCTAGAAAGCCTTTTGCAGTTCTTAGAAAGGTTGGAATTAATTCCTCCTGTGCAAGACATATGTAGAGCCACACAGACATGAGCAACCATATGGAAGTGCTTGGGATTGGCTACCTAATAAATTGAAATTTTCATGGACTTCTTCAGGCCCACATCTGCATTCTTCACTATTATTCGAGATCCCAAGCTGTATCTCAAATTTTCTGTGGCTGACTTGCAATCAGATTTATCAGCTAGGGTAGGCTGACTTTCAGAAAGTGTAGAAGACAAAACAGCAACTGTGGGAATAAAAAGAGCTTTTTTTTTTTTTTTTCCATTACTGGCACTGCCTTGTTTCTGACTTTTTGACCTCATCCTGAGGTCAATTAAATACTTCAGAGAAACTGGAGTGATATTAAATCAACTTTTTCATTGTTCATTGGGTGGATGGAGAACTTTTCATAAAAATGAAGAAAAGTTTCCAAGGAAACCTCAGTTAGTTACTTGTCAGTGGATTGAAGATCTGACCTTTTTACAGGGCAATTTACTGGTTTGCTGAAGTGTTCTCACACAGACTTGATGCCCCCAGATGTTCTTCTTCTGGCACAGTGGTGTAAAGTCAACCATCAACACGCTCAGCTGGAGTTCTCATCCTTCCTTGGTTTCACATCCTCTGGTCCAGTATGTAATCTGGTACATACCTAGCTCAGTCCAGAATGGAGAGATAAGTCATTATTGGGCAATAATACTTTTTGACTGCGGTTGATAGGAAAAAGAAAAAGCAGCAAAAAATGAGCACTAAATGAAGATGATCCTGTTGATTGCAAGAACTATCTTTGAAGACTTCTAAACAATCAGCAACTTCAGTTTGTTTCCAGAATATGCTCCCAGGGGAAGGTCATCTGATTCATATCCGTCAAATGTTGAAGGGATGAGTCACAGTCGAACAAATCACACTTTTCTAACTTGTCTTTACACATACGGGAAGGAATAATCTCTCTTCATTTTAAAGGACTATTTCCTTTTTTTTTTTTTAGTAGACAACACTCAATAACTTAGTGCCATGTTATCTGTTTTTGTTGAATTATGAATATTTATTCTTCTCCATATCCATAAATAATACATAATCTAGAGCTGCCTCATTTTTCTCTTATGACCTTTATACACATCCTGTACTTTAAATCAAACTTTCTCATAGTTACAAAAAGTTCTCATTTCCAGTTGAAACTTAATTCAACATCCATCAAAAACAAACAACAAAAAAAACCCAAACCAACTTGTCTTCAAATAATAGCTAATATAATATCTTAGATTCTTTACTACCAGTCAGCCAACATGACATGAGGAGAAATACATTACTCCAAAAGTCATCAGTTTATGCCACAGTGCTTTAGATGTGATTAAATATGTATGATCCCATGCCTTGTCATACCAATCCCATGGCTAAAATATTAGTGTGGAGGTGTGAAAAGTGCCCACTGTGTGCGATACTCCCTTCTTTACTCCAGGAAAATCTCAGAAGAGGCTGTGGCTATCCTTTTGCTCTTCCACAGTCACCTTCTCCTTGCATGGCATGCATCCCAGGCTGGTATTTTCATTGTTTTTTCTTTCAAAGTTCGAGTGGTTATGTTCCAATAATGGCATTTGTTATGGCTACACATTTCATGGCAATACTGTGTACTTATTCCTGCTCCACGCTACCTTCCCAAATGTGTTGGCACAAGAGATCAAATGGCTTGGATCAGATCAGGAAGCTGTGTGAAAGGGAGCCCAGCAAGAGAGCTCACTTCAGCCACATCCTCTTGACATGTCTCCATTCTGATTAGTTTGCAGCCACTTAGATGCTTATGCTCTCTCCCCGGGGAGAGGCTCATGCTGCAGCACATGTGCACTCATGGAAGACCAAGAGTGGCTATTAGGCAGTGATGGCTTGAGCCAGATGAAAAGCTGTTAAAGAAAGGCTTTCAGACAGGTGTTCTCTGCACTGCGACTTGAATGTAGAATTATGTGTTTGCAAGGAATGATTGGGAAATTAAAATAACTTCTCTGTTTGCAGGGAGTAGGAACTTTTTTTCCCCCCTCTCCTTGTATAGCTAAAATGCTTAAAGAGTAAATCTGAATGAGGCAGCTGTTTTAACAACCATCTTACACTACATTAAAAAATGCATTAATTCAGACATCGGTGTGCACCCACAACAATGTTTAGTCAACATGCACAGTTATTGTCTTACCTACTGCACAGTAAGAATCTGAACTGCTGTTCACAATCTAAACTCTTCAGAGTTAGGTAAATACTTCCACTTCAGAGAAAAAGAGCATTGATACACAGAGAATACATCCAGGACAATTAATCACAGGACATATCTGGGGCCAGAGCCAGATCTACTGACTTGCAGTTCTTCCTTTTCATTGAGAAATAAAACATACTTATTTTTCATAATTACGTCATAGAATTAGTGGGGGGAAAAATAATTAAACATTGATCCAAACTTTAAGGTAATCCTGTTTATTAATTTTCTTATGACAAGCGTGATTTTTAAAATATTAATTTTCATTTAACATATTTGTGTATTAAACAAATGTGCATTGTTAATCTTTTAGTTTAGACATCTCTTTCTAAATTATCTTAAAAAGAACTTAGAGACTTATCCTATGGGAAACACTGACACTTCATGTATTATTCTGAACTTTTCTATTTCTAGAAGACTGGATCTGTCCATGAAGGGTTGGCAATCTCATTCCAGCTCTTCTGATTTCAAATGGCCAAGGCAAAAAGTAGTTGAAAAAGAGTTCTACTGATCATTGTAGCATTGTAATATTAAGGAAAAAAAGGAACACCCTCACAGCTGCTTTTTACTAATTTATCAGATATTCCAAAAAGTCTTTGGCCTTTTTATCCAAACAGGAAGGCTGTATCTTTCCAAGGTAATTACAAAGCAGTTTTCCTGACTACTCTCATTTCTATCCTTTGGTCTCTTCATATGAAATAAATGATGTTATTTAGACACATAACTGCTTTTGAAATGTCGTCTTTTTCTAGATAAAAAAAAAAATAATCTTTGCATATCTTAACTCATTCTGTCTTATCTCTTATATTTCTCTCCTTTCCAAACAGCTATCATTTTATATGTTCTCTGTTATAAAAATCTCAGTGCTTGTACATCTCAGACTTCATTTTGTCTCTTGCCCCATTTTTACATCTTCAACCTCAGCCTTAAAATATTTATTTCCTACTTAGAAATTATTTGCTAAACACAGCTATATTCAACTCTGTTGTTGCTCAAATTTATCTTTTTTTCACAGAAGTCACCTCCAAAATTATTTGTTACTGAGCATTATGTTCCTGAGTATCCAGTATCCTAACTATGCACCAAAAACCCAGTATTAAGGGCCAGGATTGTAAAACCTGTCTGAAAAGAGGACAGAGGTTAAAGAATATGCACCCAAAGGGAGAACGCTTATTTTTAGAATTTAACCCCAACTATAGCTGCTGTGCTCTTGAGAATATAACCCTGTTTATGATATGAATAAATATCATAGTATCATAAAATCTTATTTGTTGGGTGTGATATACCATGTGAGCATGTATTTCTCAGAAGTAGTCCTTTTACATTTTAGAAAAACTTAAACAAATTATACTTGACCCATAAAGGCAATAAAAGCCATCCCAGCATCACTATAAAATGGACCAGAGTGTAATATAAGAACATACAGATATTCTTGGAGATGTAATACCTACAGTCCTCATTGCTGGAATGGAGTAATCAGAGGAAAAGTTCTTGTACAAAGTCTTATAGTTGACTGAATAAGTGATCTTGAATCAGAGAATCAATATCTTACTATGTGAGAAAGTTCTCTAAGATAAATTCTGAAGCAGAGAGAAATCAGTGTTAAAAAAAACTTTTTTTTTTTTTTCCAGGTGTTGTTTAGAGTTATATGTTGAAACAACTCCAGGTGATGTAATAAGCAGACTGAATAGGATGTCACATTACTTTAAAACTATAGAATACTTTCTATACTTTTCTAGTACTTTCTACTGCTCTATCTGTAACAAACACTTCTGAAGTCCCACTTGAGAGCTGCTTTAATATCAAATTAATTCATGTTGATGGCTACTGCCTATTAGTCATCACTTACAAAAGGAATGACAGTGACTGGATACTTGAAAATAAATACTGCAGATGATGACTTGCATTATGAAAAATGCCAACATCAGATCTATTTTGATGTCCTTGAGAATCTGAGCTTTGAGAAGATGACATGTAGAGTTCAGGACTGTGGGTATATGCCTGGTCAATGGGAGTCCAGGGTCTACTTTAGGGTCCTAGGAGCACTCCTCTATTCCATAGTAGACAACTCTTGATTGACAAAAGCTGTGTTTGGAAAGAAAGTCCTCTGACATGGCTGGAGTTATGACACCATGTAGGTTTTTACTCCTTGCTGTTCCTGCACCCTCATTTCTCAGTTAATCTTTATTATTTAAGAGAAAGCTTCAGTGAAGGAGCTGGAGGGTGGATGCCTCTTTTAGGAGGAGGCTGTGGCTCATGTATGGTGCCTAGAATGTTAAATTCATAGGTTGAAATCTCCTGTGTGTATCTCAATTATTCTGGGCACTGGGATTTGTAGGAAAGTAGGGTGGGTCCCCAACCCATCTCCTGCTCTGCTCTGCTAGGGAAAGGTGGAAGCATAGCTATGGCTCACAGATAGGTTGAAAAGACATAAAACTAATGGGTAAGGACTGACAGGATGAGACCTTTGAGAACTCTCAGGTTTCACAACTACAACAATACTGTAGTAGGGCTAGGATGTCTAAGTCAAGATTTTTTATTTTTTTTTTTATTGGTCACCCCTCCCTCAGCATTATTACTAAGCTTACTCTTTGTGAATGGGTAAGGCATAGGGCAGCGCATTATTCTGGGCAACAATTTTTCCTTGGGACCAAAGCTCTCTAAAGACCATATTGTCAGTTATTCTAATGTATATACATATATAAAATATTTTAAAATAGAAAATATGTAATATTGCCTTACTAATGTTAAAATACTAATTTAATTCATTCTCTGGTCTTTTAGATAAGGTTTCTCTTTTATCAAAATCTTTTTGTATGGGTTATTAAAAGCAGCGTACTGAATTAATCTGTTTAAGAATCCTTATATGGTGGTTGGGTATATTTTGTACTGGAATTATGTGTGAAGATGATTTACTGCCCACACATGTGAGTGCTATTTGATTAGGAGGTGACACTTCACCACAGAAGCTGAATGGAGAGAGTCAAGCAATTTAGGAAGGTGGTCTGGAACTGGATAGGAAAAAAACAAAAGTTTTAGGTATGGAGTATAATTAGCTAAAAATTTAGAACTCCGTAACAACAATTTGTTAAATTTAAAATAGAGTTTCAAGTGATACTCATGCTGTGATTCCACTAAAACCTAAGATCAATAAGGAAGGGAAATATCTTTCAGGAGATTAGTGATCTTTCCTGGAATTTTGGACATTTAAATGTTCTGTAGGTTTCAAAGATACCCCTTAAAATATATTAGAGAAGGAAATGAGTCATTCTCCTGTCTCAGGGGAATGGTTGCTTAGACTGCTAACATGGGAGGGTTAAGTGAAGGAATAAGGTTTGCAGAGGAAGAAATTTTTAATAACCTTAGAAAATAGTAATTCCTTTTCTCTTTCTCACCCACCGCCTTTTAGTACATGATAGTTGTAGAAATGTGGTTTCAATATGCAGAATTTATTTTGATTAGACAAAAGGAAGCATTTTAGAGCCTGATTTTGGTATTGGTGCTTAGATATGCAAAAAGCATCAAACTATTTTAAGTACAGCGCTTTCTGGTAAATAAGTTGAACCAATCTTGCAAGATGCTGAGTGCCACTGAGTAGGTCCTGAGCAAACTCTCTTCCTCCTTTTCTCCCAATAGCTGTGCAAAACATGTCTGTACAGTACCATGCACATTGTGGATGGGCATTGATAAGGAAGTGTATAAACCACTGTAATATCAACAAGAACACGCTCTAATTAATTATCTTATGGCTTTCACACTGACAATGAGAAGTAGTTACTTCTTTGTCACTATTGTACTTTTTGTAGCACTTTCTTAGAGAGAACCCTTAGAGATTTTCCCCAGGAAAAATAATAATAGTGTTTTGCTTCTGCGCTCTGTGCATCAGTTGTCAAATTCAAGGATGCCAGCCAATGCAGCTCAGCCTTTTGTAGTCAGAAATTAATTTTCAAACTATTCTTTTTAATTCCTATCTAATCTATTGTATGGTATTCAAACCTCCAATGTATGTAATTTCACAAGGATCGACGTAGCCAGTACACAGAAGCCTTGAGCTGGCATGTCAAACAAAGCGTTGGAAGAGAACTTGATTTCATAGTGATTGAATAATTAGCGTTTTGAGTGTTTGCGTCTGAGGTTTTGCAGTGTATTCCAAAGCCTAATTTTACAAATGCGTCCTAAAGCTTCCTTATTATGGCTATAGAACAGCTGTTTTGTGTAAATTAACAGCAAGTGTAAAATCCTAGCCCTGATTTAAATCAGCTGCATAAATCTCCTGAGTTGCTTTTGTTTGGGAGTGTCTCGCCTCTTCTGTATGCTTCTCCATACAGCATGACTTTCATTCCCATCTATTCCAATAACAAATTAGGTTTTAAAATTGCAGTGAGGTCAGTGGCTATACAGGGCATCTTGACATTTTCTTTGCTAAACCCAGGCCAAGGTCACACAAACGTTATAAGGCCTGCCAGCTTCTTGTAACGTCAGTGAAATCCAGCAGTCTTTCAAGAAAATATTCTAAAAAAAGCTCATGATTGAGTTGGCTGGGAAGCCAGTAGCCTTCCTCACTTATAGCAGCTGGTGAATGAAACAAGATCAGAGAAGTTATAATATTATTCATTACCTGGTCTTGGAGCTTAAACTCCCGACTGCCCACTTGTCACTCAGACATTTTGTTTCAGGAGGCTTAGCTACTGTGGGCACAAGGTGGAAGTAACCAAACCCTTTATGTGCCAGCCAAAAGTTTCACAATCAAAGAAATTATAAAATTGAGTAAGAGCAGGCTGTTGTCCCAAATTCTGCTTCCTTTGCTCTGTAAAGTATGATATGTTATATTCTGTAAGACCTGTTTTCTATGCAAATCTTTCTCGGGCCAAACACTCCACCCTCCCTTTCATGAAAGAGCAAACAAAGACTACCTCTCTCCTTATCTATCTTGGGGAAGGGCACACATGAAGGAAGCAGAGAGAGACAGGACTCCTTTAATGACCTTTAATTATCAGTATTTTATCTTCTCTGCATTTCAGCCACTAACCTGCAAAACATCATTCTCTCATCAAGCTAGGCTGGTATGTGTGGTGCCTGAGCTCATCCATTTCAGATGGTGGGGCTTCTCAGATGACATAGGGGAGAAGGATTTGGCTTTAAATTTATGATCACTATAAATAGATTATACACCTTGGTCTAGTCTGATAAAAATTAATTGAAAGGATTTCACAGCTTCTATTATATACCATGCAATTTTTTTCCCCTTTGACTCTTTAAAGAAATGAATGTTTTGTTAATATGTATACTGATAAATGGGATGGTGTCAAAAGTAAGATTTCCTCCATCATTAATAAGGCAGATTTCTAGGGAAACAAGTGAAATGCCTTCTGCAGTGAAAAGGCTAGTTCTAGACCACCTGAAAGAAACTTTCCAGCCCTTTCTTCAGCTGTGTGACACTTGACCAAATACTTGCATGAATTGCTATATTTAGTAATTAAGTTTCAAGGCTTTGAAACTTGTGCAATACATTGATGTTGATTATGTTAGGCATTACATTTAATCAGGAGAAAAATCCATGCATCAAACTCAGTAGGTCTTCCATTCCAGCACAGATATTCCTTGTGCACTGAGGTTTGCTCCCTGATGCTCTGAACTGATGCCATTATCAGGGCAGCACATGCAACCTCCTCTGTGCCCAGATACATCTCTCCAAGGGCTGCTGCAAGACATGTGCCTGCTTCTCTCCAGGTGACAGCACATGGGGTATAACTAAATTTTTCTTGCTGTTTAACAGCCCTTTCCTTAGATTTTTTGTGTTGCAGTAGCACCTAGAGGAATCAGGCATAGAGAGACCCCATTAGCCAACCTTCTGCTTCCTACAGCTGAGCTATAATGCAACGCAATCTCTTGGGCATGAGAACCATTTTTTAATTAAGCAGTTAGGATACTGCATTATTTGAGGATCATTCAGCTTCTTCTAATCCTTATTTGATTTAGCTTTATTTCGCTAATGTACATTTTGCTGCTTGTTGTTATCTTTCTCTTTGGATCTGCTTAGAAATCCATTTACTCTGGGTAATTGCTCCTTCACAAGGCACTTCTAAGTAATGTTCAGCACAATGATCTCATGTCAAAAGATGTTAAAATAAAGTGACTGTCATCATAAAGTTTTTTTGTTTTGGTTTGGTTTTTTTCAGAAAGGGAAGGATTAAAACCTACTCTATGTTCCTGTTTCTGATTATCATCCATTACAGGTAATGAAATAATGTGAATAAAAATTTTAAGTATCATACTAAAGGGAACTCACTTATCAATAATATCAGAGAAGACAAACATAATCTTATTTAGTTGCACATATTGCTACATTCAGAACTTAGTTGTCTGATTACAAGAAAAGGAAGTATCAATATTGCTACACAAGTTTAAAAGAATTTTTTTTCCCAAATTAACAACATTGCTGAGGTACCTGCAGATATTGACTGTGCACTTCAAAAATAGTTCCTCTGCAGTGAACAGAAGGAATCTAAAGGTACTTCCTTTACTACTACCTCAGATTTTTTGTACCTGAATGCCTTTTATATTGTTAAAAAATAAAAATAAATTTAAAAAATTGGAAACCTCCAGAAGTGACAGCGAGGATGAATGGAGATTGCCACTTGTTATTGATGGTGGCAGCTCCCTGAGTTCTACTTCTATCAGGTGCATCTGCAATACTGTATGTATTTGTGGCTTTTTAAAAATCTGTTAGCTGTCACTATGGATCAAAAAAGTTCACAGTGTTTCAGGTCAGACAAAGGGCCTGCCAAGTTGACTATATAAGGAGATCTCAGAAGGATAATAATAGCACATCCCACAACACACCACCTGGAAAAGTCCACTTCTTATTGCTACACTTGAGATGTTAACTATACCTCTGTTCTGGTATATGAAAGGTAAATAAAACTAACATTAATGGTCTCAACAAATTTAATATCAAACACTACTGTCACAAACTTTTGACCTATGCTTGTGACAGTGTAGCAAGGCATAAGGAGAATTGTTTGTTCTCTGTTTACCCTTATTTGTTTGTTTTTGTTTCTTTGGTTTGTTTATGTTATGGTATTGCTCATGCCTCATTCTGGAAGGAGAAGCAGCCAACTGCCCTTAAATAAGAGAGATCTGTTAATATAGACATCATCTGATGCTAACAAACCTGACAGAAACCTGGGGTTTTTATAAGTGTTCCTAGCTAGGAATAATGATGGCAAAGATGTCGTGATTCAGACCTCGGCAATTTCTTAAGTCATTATCGGCTTAGTTTCAGGACATTTTACAATACACATTGAGTTAGATATTAATGCCTGTGGTCAATGATCTGCTTGTAACAGACAAAGTGCTACATGATAGTTTCATGGGAAGATTGATGCTGCTGTATCTGAGATGTTGCTGACTCATCCATGGCATCTAATGGATGCACTTCCCTGAATTAATTCCTGTTTCCAGTTCCATAAATATGGCTAAACAAAAAGATACCTGTATCTCTTAGCATCCTGTATTCATCTTAATGCCACTTACTACAGTGGCTAAATACTCTTCCTGTTAAATATTTCCATCTTATTTCTAGCTGAAAAGTGCCTAGCGTTAGATTCCAGTTATAGTTTATCATCCTTATGTTGTTTTTTTCAAAAAACCTTTTTTATTTAAGAGGTTTTGAAATTAAACAAGCTTTTTTTTCTTTTTTTAAAAGTAAGCTTGTCATCATCACCAGCCTTTTCACCAGAACTTTTCCGTTTCAGCATGTTTCTTTTTACAATAAGGAAATATTTTTGAATTCTTAAAACATTTTTTTATATATTATTGTATATAAAGGTGTTTATATATATATATATATATATATAAAATATAAAATAT